>MDKI01052025.1:0-103032 GCA_005239505.1 Nicotiana paniculata
GATCATAAATTTTATGAATGATACTATTAGGAGCCATTCTGACATTCTCGTACCTGTTTTTGCATCTAACCTTCCAAATTATCTATTTTATGATCTCTCGTAAAACTTGTAAAGCCATCTTCTGTATAGGGTTGATTACCTTAGCCATCCACCAAGAGATTATTTGAAGTCTCAAGCTAGCATGACCATGATTAATGCCAAAAAGTCTATTAAATAAAATGAGCCAAATTGTATCATTGATCATGCTCTTTAGAAATAGATGATATCCATCTTCTTAAACATGGTTGATACAACACGAGAATAAAGAAGGGAGTTGGACATAAAATTTTCTCATATTAAGATCAACAACAACTTTCTTCCTAAGAATTCTCCAAAGATAGAAGGAGATTTTGAGAGGAGTATTCTTCTGCCACATAATTTCTTACAGAATTTTATATAACAGAGAATAATTATGAGAATAACTGATATTGTTATATGCAGATTTACAAGTAAGTATCCCATCTGAGTTAGCAGTCCATATAGGGATACCAACTAGATCAGGAGAGTTAATTGTAACCCCTTGGATATGAGGTACAACATTGTTAGGGAGAGCCAACCTTAACTTATTAACATTTCGGTTGCCATTATCAATGAATGGAGCTACTTTTCCTTTAATACAGGAAGATGCCCCTGCATATTGAGAAAGCTTACCTAGAACCGTCCAATTATCCCACTAAAAATTTGAATTACCACCATTCACTCTCCAAAGAATAATGTTATCCACCTTATCTTTAATCTTCATCATTATCCTCCAACTATGGAAGTAATTGTAACTCCATTTTAGAGCCACATGATGAATTCTTTTTGAATATTTAGCCTTCATAAATGTAGTCCATATAGAGTCATTAGTTCTGAATTGCCACCATGACTTAGCAACCAATGTTTCTCTCATATCAAAGAAGAGATTTGATGCCCATACCACCTTCAAAAGTAGGAAGACAAAGTATATATGCCAGTGATGCTTTTGTTTGCCTTCATTCTGACCCCATAGAAAGTTAGCAAAATTCTTTTCTATTTGATTCAAAATAATCTTTGAGAGTTGGAAAATGAACATTAAATGTATTGGGATAATAGCTAGAATATACTTTATTGGTATTACTTTACCACCAATAAAGTATATGTTGCAGTGCTTGGAACCAATTCTTTATAGAATCCTAGTGGTCATATTTGCAAAATATTGAATCGTTTTCCTTCGATCGAAAATAGGACATCCCAAATAAGTTATAGAAAATTATGATATATGAATGAGAAAGATATCTCCCACAATTCTCACTCTTTTTTCTGATATCCCTTAATCCATCAAAGCAATTTTTGTCTCTGTTGATGATTTGGCCTAAATTTTCTTAAAACTTCTTCAAGCCCTCCACAATCAACTTTAATGTGTGTGATATACCTGAAAAAAATAACAAAATCATCAGCGTAGAATAAGTGATTGATCTTAGGTCCATTTGGTTCCTTATTAAAACCATTGAACATATGATCTCCATAAGGTTTGTTAAGAATACTAGAAAGAACTTTCGCAACAATTATAAAGAGAGATGGTGAGATAGGATCCTCCTATTTAATGCCCCTTTCATTCTTGAATCCATGTCTTTTTCTATTAATGATCAAAATGTACATCCGAAGGGAACGTGACTAGATCTGACCAAGTCTGCAAGAATAGTACAAGTTCGTACCAAGCCATTAAATGGCTGTACCACCTGCATGTCACGACTCCAAATCCTAGACTGGCCGTGATGGCACCTATCGTGGAACTAGGCTAGCCAAAAATCACATATTTACAGTTTCTTTCCAAACTTCCCAACTCATTTTCAATATTTCATAAACATATATATAATTACTGAATCTATTAAGCAAACCAAACAGCTAAACAGTGAACCATCCCCAAGACCTGAAGTCAACATGTCATGGGAATCTAAGGATAATATCAAAATTCTACTGTCATAATACAAAATATCATAACGAAGAACTAATTACAACATAAGAAAGGGAAATAGAGATGCTGCGAACGCTAGACGACTACCTCTATGTCCCGACTCCGGCTCCGCTCGGAAAGAGATGACTAACACTCGGTACCAGCACCTGTATCTGCACACAGGGGTGCAGGGAGTAATGTGAGTACGCCAACTCAGTAGTAATAAAAATAAATCAAGTCTAAGCAGTAGGAAACACATAAGACAAAATCATCAACTCACAATAAGCACAACCTTTATTTCCAATAGTATGTATATATATATGTATATATATATATATGAAATTAACATGCTTTAAAAACCAACTTCAGAAAAATCCTTTGAAAACTGTGTTTTCCAACGATTTCAGAAACAAATACCTGAATAGTTTAGTGTGAAATGAAATAAATCATAAATACACACTCGGGCCAAAACATGAATCATAAATCGCCCCTCGGGCAGAACATCACTCAACATACCTCACAGTAACTCAATATCAGCCCCTCGGGCAACCTCACTATCACTCATGCCTCCCAATCACTCCTCACTCGGCACTCAGTACTCGCATTCAGTAAGTACCTGCACTCATTTGGGTGTGTACAGACTCCAGAGGGGCTCCTTCATCCCAAGAGCTAATATCAAGCCACCTCGTGGCATATCATATCCTCAAAATCAGGCCCTCGACCTCACTCAGTCAGCAACTCTCAAATGCCCCTCGGGCTATCAATAAAATGGGGTACTCAACCTAAAACATCATTTTATAACTCAAATAGTGTAAATAAGGCTGAGTTTCGAAAGAAGTTAAGCATAATATTACGGAGTGTAAATCATAAATCAACACAGTGAGAAAATAGCAGTAAAAAGCCCCCAAAGGGTCCAAACAAGTCGGCACGAGGCTCCAAACATGGCTTACAGCCCAAATATAGCAATAGTTTTTAGAACACAATTTAACATATGATTTAGAGTTAAATACGCAACTCAATAGTTGCCGCGGAGAGGACCAAGTACAAATCCAAAAATCAATGCACGCCACACACTCGTCATCCGGCATGTGCGCCACTCTAAAAATAGTGAGAAATACGAGGTCTGGGGTTTCATACCCTCAGGACAAGATTTATAGTCATTACTTACCTCCACCGGGCCAAAATACTAATATGCGATGCTCTTGCCCCTCGAATCGGCTCACGATTGCTCCAAATCTAGCCAAAACCAGATTAACATCATAAATATACGCTAAAAGAACAAGGCTCAATCAAAAACTATCAATTTTAGGCACAATTCCCGAAATTGGCCAAACCTGAGTCCCGGGCCCACGTCTCGAACTTTGATAAAAATCACAAAACTAGAATCCTCATTCCCCTACAAGTCTACCCATACCAAATTTACCAAAATCCGACCTCAATTGCCCACTTAAATCATCAAAAGAAATTTTCCAATTCTTCCTCCTATTTTTCCCAAATTTCTACTTTGATTCCTCAAATTACATGATAAAAATCAAGACTAATTCATGAAATTAAACCAAAAGTGATTGGAGAACACTTACAACAAGAATCCCACTGAAAATATCGTCCAATTCCTCCTTCTTCCGAGCTCTCTAGTGTTCTTTTTAGTTATGGCCCAAAACCCCCGAAATTAGAACTTAAAACCTGTCTGCCCAGGTCTCTTTCTTCACTGCGATCGCGGGAGTTCCAACGTGATCGCGAAGAACAAATATGCTGCCCCATAAAATTACCCTACGCGATCGCAGACATACACACGCGATCGCGATTCAGCAGGACATAAACCCACGCGATCGCGAAGAACAACGGCTCAGCCCCCTCACGCGCCCTTCAACTCTATGCGAACGCGAACAACACCACGCGATCGCGCTGCACAACAACCTCACACTCATGTGATCGCGATCACGACATCCACCATGCGATCACATATAACAAAAATCATGTAATCCCAATCTAGGCCTACGCGATCGCAAACATCCTCCCACGATCGCATAGAAGGAAACCAGAAACTTACACCAACAAAAATCTGCCAAGTTTTTAAGCCAAGAGTTGGTCCGTTAACCACCCGAAACACACCCGAGGCCCTCGGGACCTCAACTAAGCATAACAACACATCCCATAACCTCATTCAAAGTTAGTTGAGCCTTCGAAACACCAAAAAAACGCAAAAACACCAAAACCACATCAAAGTGAAGCCTATGAATTTTGAAACTTCTAAAATCCGCAGATGATGCCGAAACCAACCAAAACACGCCTGAATGACCTGAAAATTTGAACGCATATCCAAAATTAAATTACGAACCTGTTCCAACTTCAGGAATTCCATTCTGACCCCTCTAGCCTATTTTCCCCTGCCGACCGGAAATCACCAAAAACTAACTTTCATCAATTCAAGCCTAATTCTACACCGGACATCACCTAACGAAGCTATCCAAGCCATAAAATCTACATTCTGAGGTTGTTTACCAATAAGCCAACTCCCAGTTGACTTTTCCAACTTTTAAGCCAATTTAAGAGACTATGTGTCTCAGTTCTCACCACGACCGCTCTGAACCCGAACCAATCGACTCAACACAACATAAATAGGCTAAGAAAGATACGATAAAGCAGAAATAGGGGAAACAGTGCTAATGTCACGGAACGACCGGCCGGATCGTTACATCCTCCCCCTCTTAAACAACGTTCATCCTTGAACGGGTCTAGAAACATACGTGGAGTCACGAATAAGTGAGGATATCTGCTTCGCATCTCCCGCTCGGTCTCCCATGTGGCATCATCCACCGACTGTCCTCTCCACTGAACCTTCACTGAAGCTATATCGTTAGACCTCAGCTTTCTGACCTGACGACCCAAAATAGCCACTGGCTCTACCTCATATGACGTATCACCCTTAAGTTGAACTGCGCTAAAGTCTAAAACATGAAACGGGTCACCAACATACTTCCGGAGCATCAAAACATGGAACACCGGATGAATACTCAATAAACTGGGAGGCATGGAAAGCCTATAAGCCACCTCCCCAGTCCTCTGAAGAACCTCAAATGGCCCAATGAACCGGGGAGTCCGCTTTCCCCTCTTCCCAAATCTCATAACACCCTTCATGGGTGACACCTTCAGCAACACCTTCTCCCTAACCATGAAAGACACATCTCGGACCTTCTGGTCCACACAACTCTTCTGCCTAGACTGCATCGTGCGAAGCCGCTCCTGAATCAAATTCACCTTACCCAACGCATCCTGAACCAAGTCTGTGCCTAATAGCCTAGCCTCGCCCGGCTCAAACCAACCGACCTGAGATCTGCACCTCCTACCATATAAGGCCTCATACGGAGCCATCTGGATACTCGACTGATAACTATTAATATATGCAAACTCCGCGAGTGGCAGAAACTGGTCCCATAAACCCCCAAAATCAATGACACAGGCATGCAACAGACCCTCCAAAATCTTAATAGTACGCTCCGACTGCCCGTCTATCTGAGGATGAAATGTTGTGCTCAACTCGACCTGAGTACCCAACTCTCTTTGTATGGCCCTCCAAAACTGAGATGTGAACTGAGTACACCTTTCAGAAATGATAGAAACTGGAACCCCATGCAATCGGACAATCTCCCTGATATAAATCTCAGCTAACCGCTCCTAAGAATAAGTAGTACCAACAGGAATGAAGTGCGTGGACTTGGTCAGCCGATCCACAATAACCCATATAGCATCAAACCTCCTCGAAATCCGTGGGAGCCCAACTACAAAGTCCATGGTGACTCGCTCCACTTCCACTCCGGAATATCTAATCTCTGAAGCAATCCACCCGGTCTCTAGTGCTCATACATGACCTGCTGACAGTTGAGACTCTGAGCCACAAACTTAAAAATATCCTTCTTCATCCGCCTCCACCAATAATGTTGTCTCAGATCCTGATACATCTTTGTGGCACCCGGATAGATTGAATACCACGAACTATATGCCTCAGCTACAATCAAATCTCGAAGTCCATCCATATTAGGCATGAAAATACGGCCCTGCATCCTTATGACCTCATCATCACCAATAACCACATCCCTGGCATCACCTTGATGGATCCTGTCATGAAGAACAAGGAAGTGTGGATCATCATACTGGTGTGCTCTTATCTGATCATAAAGAGAAGACCTAGAGGCTACATAAGCCAATACCCGTGTGGGCTCTGATAGATCAAATCTCACCAACTGACCTGCTAAAGCCTGAACATCAAGTGCTAAAGGTCGCTCTGCTGCAGGAAGGTAGGCTAGACTCCCCAAACTCTCCACCTTGTGACTCAGGGCATCAGCCACTACATTGTCCTTCCCCGAGTGATATAGAATGGTGAGGTCATAATCCTTAAGAAGATCCAACCATCTCCTCTGACGCAAATTTAGATCCTTCTGCTTAAGAAGATACTGCAAACTACGGTGATCAGTAAAAATCTCACAATGCACTCCAAACAAATAATGATGCCAAATCTTCAAGGCGTGGACAATAGCTGCTAGCTCAAGATCGTGCACTGGATAATTCTTCTTGTGCACCTTCAAGTGTCTGGACGCATAGGCAATCACCCTACCGTCCTGTATCAAAACTGCTCCAAGGCCAACTCTCGAGGCATCACAGTAAGCTGTATAAGAACCGGAACCCGTAGGCAAAACCAACACCGGGGTTGTAGTCAAAGCTGACTTGAGCTTCTGAAAGCTCTCCTCACACTCCTCAGTCCACCTGAACTGAGCACCCTTCTAGGTCAGTCTGGTCATCGGTGCTACAATAGATGAAAATCCCTCAACGAAACGGTGATAGTACCCTGCCAAACCAAGGAAACTGCGAATCTCGGTAGCTGATGACGGTCTAGGCCATCTCTACACTGCCTCTATCTTCTTTGGGTCAACCTGAATACCCTCATTGGAAACCACGTTCCCCAAGAATTCTACTGAATCAAGCAAGAACTCACACTTCAAAAATTTTGCATACTATCTCTTCTCTCTCAAGGTCTGAAGCTCAACTCTCAAATGCTTCTCATGATCCTCCTGAGATTGGGAATAAACCAAGATATCCTCAATAAACACGATGATGAAAGAATCCAGATAAGGTCGGAATACACTGTGCATCAAGTGCATAAAGGCTGCTAGAACATTGGTCAGCCCGAATGACATAACCAGAAACTCATAATGACCATATCTAATCCTGAAAGCAGCCTTCGGAATGTCTGGCCCTCAATCTTCGACTGATGATAGCCGGAACGCAAGTCAATCTTGGAAAATACCCTCACACCCTGCAACTTATCAAACAAGTCATCTATACGAGGCAAGGGATATCGGTTCTTCACCGTACCTCTGATCAGCTGCCGATAATCAATACACATGCACATAGAACCATCTTTCTTCTTCACAAACAACACTGGTGCACCCTAAGGTGACCCACTAGGGCTAATGAACCCCTTATCTAGGAGTTCCTGAAGCTGCTCTTTTAATTCCTTTAGCTCCATTGGGGTCATACAATAAGCTGGGATAGAAATAGGCTGAGTACCTGGAACATGGTCAATACCAAAGTCAATATCCCTGTCAGGTGGCATGCCTGGCAGGTCTGCAGGAAACATGTCTGGAAAGTCACGAACCATAGGAACCGAATCAATAACGGGAGTCTCACCACTAACAACCCTCGGACATCGCGGCATAGCTAAGGTCACGGTCTTAGCGTGACAATCAAGAACATCATGACACTTAGATAACCAATCCATGCCCAATATCACATTAAAATAGACCATGCTGAGTAACAATAGGTCCACTCGGGTCTCCAGACTCCCAATAGATACCACACACGACCGATACACACGGTCCACAATAATAATATTACCCACCGGAGTCGACACATGAACCGACATAACTAAAGACTCACGGGGCATATCCAGGAAATGGGTAAAATATGATGAGACACAAGAATATGTAGAACCAAGGTCAAATAAAGCCAAAGCATCTCGGCGACAGACTGAGACAGTACTTGCGATCACTGCATCGGAGGACATAGCATCTGGCCTGGCTGGAAATGCATACATACGGGCCTGACCTCCACCTGCTCGACCTTCCTTTCTCGAGCGACCTCTAGCTGACTGACTACCACCCCTAGCTGTCGTGGCGGGTGGTGGAGTAACTGGAGCTGAAGTCGAAGGCTAGCCCCTCGGCTGAGAAGAACCACCAGAACGATGGGAACACTGCCTCCACATGTTCCCAAACTCTCCGCACTCAAAACAACTCCCTGGAGCTTGAGGCAGGGACTGATAGAAACCCCTGGCACCAGAATGGCCACTAGAAGAATCATGCATAGAGGAACTCTGAATTGGTGGTGCTCGAGCTGCACTCTGGGCTGGGAGGATGAAGAACGGCCTGGCTGAGAACAGCGGGGACCATGCCCCGAAGATGCACCACTATAGGCTGGGCGGACTAACTGAGGAGACCTGAATGAATGGCCTCTACCATGCTGAAACTTCCCCTGGAAGAAGCACCACTAGAACCACCCGATCCATGAGGCCTCTTGGCCTCCCTCTCTTCCCGCTCCTGGCGGCGAACCGACTTAATATCTTGAGCAATATCAACAACCTGCTCGAAGGTAGCACCTGATACTTTCTCCCGAGTCATGAAAAAGCGGAGCTGATAAGTGAGGCCATCCAAGAACCTCCTAATCCTCTCCCTATTGGTAGGAACCAACTCGGTGGCATGACGAGCTAACTATGAAAACCGCATCTCATACTACATCACTGATAGCTCCCCCTGACGCAGCTGCTCAAAATGCTTGCGCTGCTCCTCCCTGTGAGACTGGGCACATTCTTCTTCAAGAAAATAGTGGAGAACTGCTACCAGGTGAGGGGTGCTAAACCAACAGGCCTACACTTCTCAAAAGACTCCCACCAAGTGAAAGCAACAGCAGAAAACTGAAAAGTAGTAAATGAGACCCCACTGGTCTCCAGAATCCCAACAGTACGAAGCATCCTCTAACACTTATCTAGAAAACCCTGGGCATCCTCGCCTTCAGCACCACTGAAAGTCAGAGGCTGAAGTCTACTAAATCTCTCCAGACTACGCTGCTCATCCTCCGGCATAGCCGGAACCAAGAAGTCCTGAACTGGAGCAACCGGCTGGGCTGGAACCGCCCCCGGTATCTGATGGCCCTGAGTAACCTACTCAGGTGTCTGGGCAACTGGAGTCTAACTACCTCCCCCGACCTATAGCGGCAACTGCCTGAGCAAGGGTGGTACATATATGTCAACATTTGAACCAAGGTCTCCTGATGACCCGGAATAACAATAGGCACTGCCGGTGCGCGAGCCTGTCATGCTGGAGCATCTGCCATGGGAATCTGATCCTGAATAGCAGGGGGATCAATTGGTACTGCCCTGGCTGCTGCATGGGCTGGTCCCCTACCTCTGCCACGGCCTCGACTTCGACTTCGACCTCACGCTGCTTTAGCTGGAGGCGGATCACGCTGATCAGTAGTGCGAGTCCTCATCATCTGTGAGGGAACGAAACAACAGAAGTTTAGATTTCCAGAATCAACAAAATGGCATGACAGAATTAAAGAAAAATGAGATTGTTCCTAAGGGTTCTGCAGCCTCTCAAAGATAAGTACAGACGTCTTTGTATCGATCCGCAAGACTCTACTAAACCTGCTCATGACCGTTGAGTCCTATGTAACCTAGGCTCTGATACCAACTTATCACGACCCCGAATACTAAACCGGCCGTGATGGAGCCTATCGTAGAACTAGGCTAGCCAACAATCACATATTTACAGTTTCTTTCCAAAATTACCAACTTGTTTTCAACATTTCATAACCATATATATAATTACTGAATCTATTAAGCAAAACAAATAGCTAAACAGTCTAAAACCATCCCCAAGATCCGGAGTCAACATGTCATGAGCATCTAAGGATAATACCAAAATTCTACTGTCATAATACAAAATCTCGGAACGAAGAACTAAGTACAACATAAGAAAGGGAAACATAGATGCTGTGGAAGCTAGACATCTACCTCTATGTCCCGACTTCGGCACCGCTCGGAAAGAGATGACTAGCGCTCGGTACCAGCACCTGTATCGGCACATAGGGATAAAGGGAGTAATGTGAGTATGCCAACTCAGTCGTAATGAAAATAAATCAAGTCTAAGTAGTAAGAAACACATAAGACCAAATCATCAGTTCACAATAAGCACAACCTTTCTTTCCAATAGTATGTATATATATATAAATATATATATATGAAATCAACATGCTTTAAAAACCAAATTCAGAAAAATCCTTTGGAAAATGTGTATTCCAACGATTTCAAAAATAAATACCTGAATAGTTTAGTGTGAAATGAAATAAATCATAAATAGCCCCTCGGGCCAAAACATGAATCATAAATCGCCCCTCGGGCAGAACATCACTCAACATACCTCACAGTCACTAAGTAGCAGCCCCTCGGGCAACCTCAATGTCACTCATGCCTCTCAATCACTTGTCAGTCGGCACTCGACACTCGCACTCAGTGGGTACCTACGCTCACTGGGGGTGTGTAAAGACTCCGAGGGGCTCCTTCTGCCCAGGCGCTAATATCAATTCGCCTCCTGGCATATCATATCCTCACAATCAGTCCCTCGGCCTCACTCAATCAGCAACTCTCAAAAGCCCCTCGAGCTATCAGTAAAACGGGGTACTCGACCCAAAATATCATTTTATAACTCAAATAGTGTAAATAAGGCCGAGTTTCGAAAGCAGTTAGGCATAATATTACTGAGAGTAAATCATAAATCGACACAGTGAGAAAATAGCAGTAAAAAGACCCCAAGGGGTCTAAACAAGTCGGCACGAGGCCCCAAACATGGCTTACAACCCAAATATAGCAATAGTTTTTAGAACACAATTTAACATATGATTTAGAGTAAAATACGCAACTCAATTGTTTCCGCGGAGAGGACCATGTCAAAATCCAAAAATCAGTGCACGCCACATAATCGTCATCCGGTGTGTGCACCACTCTAAAAATAGTGAGAAATACGAAGTACGGGTTTCATACCCCCAGGACGAGATTTATAGTCAATACTTACCTCCCCTGAGCAAAAATGCTAATCTGCGATGCTCTTGCCACTCGAATCGGCTCCCGATTGCATCCAGTCTAACCAAAACCAGATTCACATCATCAATATACGCTAAAAGAACAGGGCTCAATCGAAAACTATAAATTTTAGGCAAATTTCCCGGAATTGGCCAAACCCGGGGCCCGGACCAACATCTCGGAATTCGATAAAAATCACAAAACTAAAATTCTCTTTCCCCCACGAGTCTACCCATACCAAATTTACCAAAATCCGACCTGAATTACCCACTTAAATCATCAAAACAAAATTTTCAATTCTTCCTCCCATTTTCCCCAAATTTCTACTTTGATTCCTCAAATTACATGATAAAAATCAAGACGAATTCATGAAATTAAACCAAAAGTGATTGAAGAACACTTAACACAAGAATCCCACTAAAACTCTTATCAATTCCTACTTCTTCCGATCTCTCTAGTGTTCTTTTGAGTTATGGACAAAATCCCAGGTCTCCTTCTTCACTGCGATCACGAGAGTTCCCACGCGATCGCGAAGAACAAATCTGCTGCCCAATAAAATTACCCGACGCGATCGCAGACATACACACGTGATCGCGATTCAACAGGACATAAACCCACGCGATCGCGAACAAACCTACGCGATCGCGAAGAACAACGGCTCAGTCCCCTCACGCGCCCTTCAACTCTATGCGAACGCGAACAATACCACACGATTGCACTGCACAACAACCTCACACTCACTCGATCGTGAACTCCACCACACGATCGCATATAACAAAAATCATGCCATCCCCAGCTAGGCCTACGCGATCACAGACATCCTCCTGCGATCGCATAGAAGGAAACCAGAAACTCACACCAGCAAAAAGCTTCCATGTTTTTAAGCCAAGAGTTGGTCTGTTAACCACCTGAGGCCCTCGGGACCTTAACCAAGCATACCAACATATCCCATAACCTCATTCAAACTTAGTCGAGCCTTTGAAACACCAAAAACAACACAAAAACACCAAAATCACATCAAATTGAAGCCTATAAACTTTGAAACTTCTAAATTCCGCAAAAATGATGCCGAAACCAACAAAAACACGTCTGAGTTGGTTTGACGTGATTCGGACGTCTGGTTGAAAAGTTAGAAATTTGAGCGTTTTTGACGAAATCTGGAGTTTTGAGGTTAAATTTATAGATTTTGATGTTATTTTGATGATTTGATCGCACGAGCAAGTCCGTATGATATTTTTAGACTTACGTGCATGTTTAGTTTGGATCCCCTAGGGCTCGGGTGAGTTTTGGGTAGGCTACAGAGTGGCTAGACTTAGAAAATTTCATTACAGCTGAAAATCTAGTGTTGCAGACCTCTGATCTCGCATTTCCGAGATAAGGCTTTGCATTTGCGAAGTCTTGGGCCAGCCACAGATCTCGCAAATGCGAGATTCCTGTTCGCAAATGCGAGGCAGCGAAATGTCGCAAATGCGACAAATTTATCGCAAATGCGATGACTGCCCAAAATCGAAGGGAGTTCACAAATGCGAGATCCGCACCCAGTTAAATGAGATTTTAGACGGGGTCTCAAACCCTAAACCTCTATAGCAATTTTCCAAAGACCCAAACTTCTCCAAATCATTGGTAAGTGATCTCTAACTAATTCCTTTCGTTCCTTAACAACTTTTAACAAGATTTCAACCAAAAATCTAGAGTTTTGATGGTAAAAATTGGGATTTTTGGGTAGAACTTAGGAATTTAAAAATTTGGGGATTTAGACCTCGAATTGAGGTCGGATTCCAAAACTAATTGTATATCCGGGCTTGGGGGAGATTGGGTAAACAGGTTTTTTTCGAACCTCGAGTTTAGTCAAGCGGGTCTGGGGTCGACTTTTGTATTTTGATAAGAAAACTTAGGAAAACCATAGAGTTTCATTAAAATTGATTCCTTTAAGCAATAATTGATGATATTGAATCAATTGTGATTAGATTCGAGCGGGTTACTGGAAAATTCTAAAGGAAAGGTCGTGCTAGAGCAGTGATTGCTTGTGAGATTGAGGTAAGTTCTTGGTTTAACCTTGACTTGAGGGAATAAGAATCCCCACTTAAATGCTATGTGAATTTGCATGTGTGTGGTGCATAGGTGAGGTGACGAGTATCTATGGACCATTAATTTGGTTGTTGAACATGGTCCCTTTTCCCGTTTCCAGTTTATGTGATTTATGGCTTAATTGTTTTATGCTCATTGATGTCTCCATGATTACTTGGTTTCGTTAAGTGTTGGCTTGGTTTCATTGTGATACATAAAAAGGATAACCTGGTTGACAGTGTTTGATTATATATATTCTGGTTGGTCTCATTGTGAAATGATAATTGATGAACTCTATGAGTTGTACAGAATTCTGTTTATAATTGTCAAGACAAAAATATTTTGAAAGGCTTTGGCCCGAATTGTGAAAATTTTCATAAATAAAGTGATATGATATGTCTGGTGGGAGCGGGTTGCATGCCGCAACAAGGAGTGATAAGGATGGATAGGTGGGATCGGGTTGCATGTCGCAACAAGAGTAATAAGGGTGATATATATATATATATATATATATATATATATATATATATATATATATATATAGGTGGGAGAAATAAGGATGGACATGTGGTAGAGGGTTGCACACGCCGCAAAAAGGAGCGATAAGGGAGGACACTTATGTTTTACTGATTTTCAGAAGCAAAGATTTGAAAACTTATTGTTTTACTTTACTACTTTTCATATTTTGCACTTACTTTAATTTTAAAGTCAATGTTTGGAAACTTGGAAACATATGTGAGATTTGGTTATTGCTGAGACCTGGAAAAGTGGCTGAGTTATTCTAATTGTTGCTACAGTTATTATTTTGTTTGTTTTAGAATATTGTCTTCTTGCTTTATTATATATTGTTTACATATTATATTATTAATGCCCCGCCATAGCCTCGTCACTATTTCGTCGAGGTTAGGCTCGGCACTTACTCAGTACATGTGGTAGGTTGTACTAATACTACACTCTGCACTTTTTGTGCAGATCCGGGTACCGATAAGAGATAGGAGATTTTAGTAGCTGTCATCATATACTCGGGGACACGAGGTATATCTGCTGGCGTCCGCAGATTCCAGGAGACTTCTTCTTATTTTATAGACACTGTTTTATTGCATTCAAAACAGATACATAATTCTTTCAGCCCATTATTTGTAGTATTCTTAGTGGTTCGTGAATTGTGACACCACACCCTGAGTAGTCATATAGTTATATATTTAGTTCGTGGTTCGGCATAATTATTTATTATTATTATATTCATGAAGTTATTCGTTGGAAATTATTAGATTTAGTATATTTTAAATTGTCTTATTGCGTTTAAGTAAATATTCGAAAGAAAATGGTTAATTAATTTCTAACATTGGCTTGACTAGCAAGTATTGTGTTAGGCACCATCACGATCCCGCTGGTTGGGAATTTGAGTCGTGATAAGTTGGTATCGGAGCACTAGGTTGCCTAGGTCTCAAAATTCACGAACAAGCTTAATAGAGTCTGAAGGATTGGTACAGAGATGTCTGTACTTATCTTCCAGAGGCTATGAAATTAGGAACAAAATCAGTTTTTGTTCCTACTCTGTCGTGCGATTCTTGATATATCAAAAATACTGATTAAACTCTTATATTCTCTCGTAAATGGCGAGAACACGTGCTTCCTCTTCCGCTGACCAACAATCCGGTCTTCCAGCAGCAGCAACTCCTATTAGGGGAACAGGCCGAGGCTACGTCATGGGCCGTGTCAGGGGCAAGACACAACCCACTGCTCAGACAACAGCCCCAGCTGCGGAGCCCCATATTGAGATTTATGGGGCAGGTGCAGCTCAGGTCCCAGAGGGGTTTATTGCTACCCCGGTACTTGAGGATGCTTTGGTCCGATTAGTGGGACTTATAGAGAGTGTATCCCAGACTAGCGCACTCCCCGTGGCAGCAGTCGTATCTTAGGCTGGAGGAGGGGTCCAGCCTCCTTTTACCCATATTCCTGATCAGACTACTCCTCAAGTTCAGACCCCGGCATCCAATCAGTTAGGGTAGTTCAGCATGTTGCTACAACACCGCTTGTTGAGGGGACAACTATGTCCTCCGATGCTTTACGGAGATTGGACATGTTCATCAAGTTATTACCTGTTCATTTCAGCTATGCCACATCAGAGGATCATTTAGAGTATCTTGATAGCTGTCATGAGGTTCTTCGTAATATAGGTATTTTGGAGACCAATGGGGTCTACTTCACCGCGTTTCAGATGACTGGTTCTGCCAAGAAATAATGGAGGGACTATTTGTTGACGAGACCAGCTGGGTCGCCTGCCTTGACTTGGGATCAGTTTTCTCACCTCTTTTTGGAGAAATTGTTGCCCATTACTATGAGAGAAGAGAACCATCGTCATTTTGAGCGTCTTCAGCAGGGTAGCATGATAGTTACCAGTACGATAATCATTTTGTGGATTTGGCTCGACATGCTATTCTTTTGTTGCCCACATAGAGAGAGTGGGTCAGACGATTTATTGAGGGCCTTTCTCAGCCCATCAGGTTGCAGATGGCCAAGGAGACAGGGGCTGAGATTTTATTTCATCATGCGGCCAATGTGGCCAGGAGAGTTGAGACGGTTCTTGGGATGGGAGGTCAGGGGGTCAGACAAGAGACCTCGTTATTTCGGTGGATTCAACGGTGCCTCATCTAGAGGCGGGGGTACTCAGGGTAGAGACCATTCTTCCATCCCATTTAATTCAGCACTTTAGATGTCCCATGGTGCCTCAGGTGGTCGTGGCACTTATTTTCCTCATTCCGACCAGTCAGCCCCTATCAGAGCACCTCCTTTTCAGAGTTATTATCGTGGTCAGCCAGTTCGTCAAGGTCAACCTCAGTATCAGGATGGAATGTTATGAGTGTGGTGAGCATAGGAACATTCGGAGAGCTTGTCCAAAATTTTTGGGTAATCAGACTCAGTACCAGATTCTCGTTCCATAGTTCCAACACTAGATACAACACCACCTGCCCAGCCAACCAGGGGTATGTGTCATAGGTAGAGGTTCAGAATGTTAGAGGTGGAGGCCAGACTGCTAGAGGTGGAGGCCAGCCCGCTAGAGGTGGAGGTCCACCCGTCAGAGATCCTCCTAGAGACGTAGTTCAGGGTGGTGGGGTCCATCTCGAATTATATGCATTTCTAGGCAGGCCTGAGGCGGAGTTCTCCGATGTTGTTATCACAGGTACCATTTCAGTTTGTAATATAAATGCTTCAGGTTTGTTCGATCCGGGGTATACTTATTCTTATGAGTCATCATATTTTGCCTCGTATTTGGTTGTTCCCCGTGATTCCTTGTGTGTCCCGGTTTATGTGTCTACATCGGTAGGGGATGCTATTGTGGTAGATCGTGTGTATTATTCGTGCGTAGTCGTTATTGAGGGTCTTGAAACTAGTGTAGACCTTTTTTTATTGACATGGTCGATTTCGATGTCCTATTGGGCATAGATTGGTTGTCACCTTATTATGCCATCCTGATATGTCATGCCAAGACAGTTACTTTAGCTGTGCCAGGGTTGCCTCGATTGGAGTGGAAATGGACTCCTGGTCACTCTCCCAGCAGAGTGATTTCTTATACCAAGGCTCGTCGCATGGTTGAGAAGGGGTGTTTGTGTTATTTGTCTTATATTTGCCTATTGTTCGTGAGTTTCCCGAGGCATTTCCAGAAGACATGTCGGGGATGCCACCTAACAAGGATATTGGTTTTTGCATTGATGTGGATCCGGACACTCAGCTCATTTCTATCCCTCCAAATCGGATGGCCCCACCAGAGTTGAAAGAATTGAAAGAGAAGCTGCAAGACTTACTTGATAAGAGTTTTGTTAGACATAGTGTCTCGCCCTGGGGTGCACCAGTTCTGTTCTTAAAGAAGAAGGATGGATCTATGAGGATGTGTATATATTGCCGGCAATTGAATAAAGTTAATATCAAGAATAAGTATCCGTTGCCGAGGATTGATGATTTGTTTAATCAGCTTCAAGGTGCCAAGGTGTTTTCAAAATTGATATGAGATCGGGCTGCCATCAGTTAAATATTAGAGCATCCGATGTCCCTAAGATAGCTTTTCGGACAAGATATGTGCACTACATATTCTGGTGATGTTTTTTGGCCTGACTAATGCCCTAGCAGCATTTATGGTCTTGATGAATCGGGTTTTCAAGCCTTATCTGGATGCCTTCATAATTGTGTTCATTGATGATATTCTAATATACTCCTGGAGTCAGGAGGAGCATGAACAGCACATCTGGATAGTGGTTCAAACTTTGAGAGATAGTCAGTTGTATGCTAAAGTTTCAAAGTGTGAGTTCTGGTTAGAATCAATAGTTTTCTTGGGCCATATCGTAGCAGCAGAGGATATTCAACTAGATCCAAAGAAGGTAGAGGTAGTCAAGAACTGGCCTAGACCCACTTCAGCCACGGAGATCAGGAGCTTCTTGGGTTTGGCTGGTTACTACCGTCGTTTTGTGGAGGGGTTCTCATCTATAGCAGCCCCAATAACGATATTGACTCAGAAAGGTGCCCCATTCAAACTGTCGGATGAGTGTAAGGCGAGCTTTCAGAAGCTCAAGACCGCCTTGACTTCAGCACCAGTGTTGGTGTTACCATCAGGTTCAGGATCTTTCACGGTATATTGTGATGCTTCCCGTGTTGGGATGGGAGTAGTATTGATGTAGGATGGCAGGGTGATTCCCTATGCGTCTCGGTAGTTGAAAGTTCATGAGAAGAATTATCCTGTTCATGACTTGGAGTTGGCTGCCATTGTTCACGCATTGAAAATATGGAGGAACTATCTTTATGGTGTGCCATGTGAGGTTTACACGGATCATCGTAGCCTTCAGTATTTGTTCAAGCAGAAGGATCTTAATTTGAGTCAGAGAGGTGGTTAGATTTATTGAAAGACTATGATGTCACTATATTGTATCATCTGGGAAAGGCCAATGTGGTGGCCGAAGTATGGAGTAGAATGGCAGTACGTATGGACAAACCTTGTACTTATTCCAGTCGATGAGAGGCCATTAGCTTCAAACATTCAGACTTTGGCTAATAAGTTCGTGAGGTTGGATATTACGCCCATCCATTTATAAGCGTGTACAATCGATCGGTCTTCCTTATTTGAGCATATCAGAGATCGGCAGGATGATGACCCGCATTTGATGGTCCTTAGGGACACAGTTCGGCACGATGGTGCCGAGAAAGTTACAGTTGGAGATGACAGTGTTTTGAGGATGCATGGTCGTATATGTGTGCCTAATGTTTATGGGCTTCGTGAGTTGATCCTTGAGGAGGCTCACAGTTCTAAGTATTCAATTCACCCGAGTGCAGCCAAAATGTACCAGGACCTACGATAGCACAATTGGTGGAGAAGGGTGAAAAAGGACATTGTTACTTATGTGGCTCGTTTCTTGAACTGTCAACAAGTAAAGTATGAGCATTAGAGACCCTGTGGGTTGCTTCAGATGATAGAGATTCCTGAGTGAAAGTGGGAGCGTATTACTATGGACTTCTTTGTTGGACTCTCACAGACTCAAAAGAAATTCGACGTCGTTTGGGTTATTGTGGATAGACTGACTAAATTAGCACATTTCATTCCAGTGGCAAGTACTTATACTTCGGAGCGGTTGGCAGAGATATATATTCGATAGATTGTTCGCCTTCACGATGTACCTATGCCTATCATTTCTGATAGAGGTACGCAGTTTACCTCGCATTTTTGGAGGGCAGTTTAGCATGAGTTGGGTATCCGAGTTGAGTTGAGACAGCATTCATCCTCAGACGGAGGGGCAGTCCGAGTGTACAATTCAGATTCTAGAGGATATGCTCTGGGCTTGTGTTATTGTCTTTGGAGGTTCTTGGGATCAATTATTGCTGTTAGCAGAATTTTCCTATAATAATAGCTACTAGTCGAGCATTCAGATAGCTCCATATGAGGCATTATATGGTAGGCGGTGAAGGTTTCCAGTTGGATTGTTTGAGCCGGGAGAGGCTCGGTTATTAGGTATAGACTTAGTTCAAGAGGCCTTAGATAAGCTCAAGATTATACAAGATCAACTTCGTGCAGATCAGTCTAGGCAAAAGAGTTATGCCGACCGTAAAGTTCGTGATGTGGCATTTATGGTTGAAGAGAGAGTATTGCTTCAGGTATCACCCATGAAGGGTGTTATGAGATTCGGGAAGAAGGGTAAGTTGAGCCCTATGTATATCGGGCCATTTGAGTTTCTTGAGAGAGTGGGGGAGGTAGCTTATAGACTTGCATTGCCTCCAGGGTTATCCTTAGTTCACCCGGTATTTCATGTGTCTATGCTCCGGAAATATCATGGTGACCCGTCCCACGTGTTAGATTTCAGCTTTGTCCAATTGGACAAATATTTAACTTATGAGGAAGAGCCAGTAGCGAAGTTAGAACGACAAGTTCGTCAGTAGAGTTCAAAGAGTTATCCTTCAGTTCGAGTGCAGTGGAAGGGACTAGTTGTTGAGGCAGCGACTTGGGAGTCCGACTCGAACATGCAGAGTATATATCCACACTTGTTTGCCGATTCAGGTAATTTTCTATGTTCGTTCGAGGATGAATTTTTGTTTTAGAGGTGGAGATTGAGATGACCCAAAGGGTCATTTTATGAATTAAGACCCAATTCTAGGCTTATTAGCCATAAAAAGACTAATTTTACCTCGATTTACGTGTGCAGTTCGGGAGTGAAACCGGAAAGCTTTTATGTGAAAATATGAGAAATAGTAATCTCTATAGTTAAAATTTTGTTTTAGTTGAATTTGCTCAACATTTTGAGTTAACGGACCCGGATCTGTGTTCAGACGATCCCGGGAAGTCCGTAGTAAAATATGAGGCTAGGCGTATGTCTTGTGTAATTTAGCAGAAACTGTGTTTCGAGGCCCCGAAAGCCTCCGTTAATATCACCTCGATGTGCGTGCACAACCCGAGCGCGTAGCCGGGAAGTTTTTATGTGGAAATGTGTGGAACTATTGAATTTATTATAATTAATAGGATAAAGTTGACTTCGGTCAACATTTTTTGTAAACAGACCCGAACCCACTATTTGACGGTCTCGGAGGGGTCCGTAGGAAAATATGGGACCTGGGTGTATGCCCCGAATCGATTTCCGAGGTCCCAAGCTCGAGAAATAAATTTTTAAAGAAAATTGTTTTCTGAAAATAAGAAAGACTTTTCAAAATGAACTTTGATGTGAAATCTATGTTACCTGGCCCGTATTATGTTCCGGATCCCGGAGCAGGTTTAATATATGTTATGCGAGTTTTCCGTGGAATTTGGTGTAAAACAGACTTGGTTTGACGTATTTCGGATAAAAATTGGAGAATTTAGAAGTTTGAGAAAATTCAATGGATTTTTGAGCTTAATTAATTGTTTTGATGTTATTTTAGTGGTTTTATTAGTCGAATAAGTTCGTAGGATGATTTTGAAGTCGTGTGTATATTTGGTGTCATTCCGAGTTGTATAGGTCAGTTCGGCACGTTGTTAGTGAAGTCTAGAAAACTTAAAGTTCCTAAGTTTGTTTCTTGAGGTTTGGGGGCATGATTGCGCGTTTTAGCATTGTTTTGAGTGTTCCAAAGGCTCGAGCGAGTCTGTATTATGATTTGTGACTCGTTGGTATATTTGGACTAGGGCTCGGTTGGGCCTAGGTGCCTTCCAGGCACCTAACGAGGCTAAAAACCAGCAAAACAAAGCTGCTGGTGCACCTGTTCTGGTGTGGCCGCAGGTGCGGTTGCCCAGTCGCAGGTGCGGGACTTCTCCTGTGGTCCCCAGTATCGCAGGTGCGATCACCCAATGGCCTGGCCATTATCGCAGGTGCAAAAAATATTCTGCAGAAGCGGAGCCGCAGGTGCAGTCTCCACTCCGCAGGTGCGAGCCCAGGGTCCCCAGCCCATTTCCGCAGGTGAGAGATTTTTCTCGCAGGCGCGAGACCGCAGGTGCGGTCCCCGAGCCGCAGGTGCGGAATCACTGTGCAGGCAGTGTGTTTTATATACGGGTTTTAAACCCATTTTTCTCATTTCTTTCTTCTTCCTTGGACGATTTTCCTCCATTATTAAGGGCTAACGACCTGGTCTTCTAAGGTAAGTGAACTCTACTAAAAAATTAGCTTCATTCATGGATTTCTAGCTTAATTAACTACATAAATTAGTGCTAAAATCAAGAAATTGGGTAGTAACCTAGAACTTGTAATCATTTGAGAATTTTCTATGAATTGGCCATGAAATCAAGTAAGAATCGTATATTAATGATCCTTAGGCTTTGGGTGAGTGTTCCCTTCGAGAATTATTGAATCCGAGCGAGCAGGCCCGGGGTCAATTTTTGGAATTATTGGAAGAATTCTAGGAAATGGATAATTAGGCTATGGGATAAATTTATTGAGTCGTTATTGATATACTTAAGTTAATTATGTCTAGATATTGTTGTTCCGGAGTTGAATTCGAGAGGTAAAGCAGTGCTAGAGGCTTGATTGAATTCTTGGGAATCGAGGTAAGTGTTTGGCCTAACCCTAGGTTGAGGGAATAGGTGTTTAGTCTTATGTGCTACGTGTTATTATCATGTTCAATGTATAGGAGAGGTGACGAGTACCTATACCTTGTTGTCAAGCATGCCTGTGAGTCATATCTTATGGTATATGTGCCTTTCTTTGTTATCCATTGTGTTATGAAGTAGTATCTACTTTTGGGAGATTATTCAACTGTTGGAAATATTTGGTTGGGAACACTATTGATTAGTTGTTCGGTGGAGGATCATTTTGGTTATGTTGTACGTTCAGTGAGATTTGTTATAGCTGGGTCCCTTGCTGGGACGGTGATATTTCTATTGTTTTTCCCTTGCTGAGACGGTGATATTTTTGTTGTTATTCCCTCGCCGGGACGATGATATTTCTATTGTTGTTCCCTTGCCGGGACGGTGATATTTCTGTTGTTGTTCCCTTGCCGAGATGTTGTAAATTATGTTGTATTGTGGTTGTTCATCGTCAAATTGTTGTTCTGATTATTGTTGGGAAAGGAAGAGTGTAAAGCATGAAGGGTGATGTCGTGCCATGATTCCTATTAAAAGCACGATGGTTAATGTAGTGCCGATATAGTGAGGTAAAAGCACGAAGGGTGATGCGGTGCCATGATTCATATTAAAAGCACGAAGGTTAATGTCGTGCCGATATAGTGAGGTAAAAGCACGAAGGGTGATGCGGTGCCATGATTCATATTAAAAGCACGAAGGTTAATGTCGTGCCGATATAGTGAGGTAAAAGCACGAAGGGTGATGCCGTGCATGATTTATATTAAAAGCACGAAGGGTGATGCCGTACACTTGTCTTGGTGAGAATGAGAGTAAATCACGAAGGGTGATGCCGTGCACTTGTTTATTCCCTGTTGTTATTCTGATACTAGTCGGTTCCCAGGTTTTTGTTACCCAATAAGTGTTTTTCCTCTTTTGTACCCTGGCATGTTCTTCCCGTAATTGTACTTAACTGTTTACTTCCTGCCGTTATTTCTATTATATATTATTGAATTGCACAGGTGTTTATTGTTTGTCGTGTCTTAACCTCGTCACTACTTCGCTGAGGTTAGGCTCGGCACTTACTCAGTACATGGGGTCGGTTGTATTGATGCTACACATGCACTTCTTTATGTTTTGCAAATAACGGTACCGGACCCGGTGGACAGTGATCGAGGAAGTGTCCTTCAGCCCACAGGCGACGCTGAGGTAGTCCTGCAAGCGTCCGCAGGCCTTGGCATCACCTCCTATCTTATTCCTCTTTATTTCTGTCTTCTCCTGTATTCCCGAGACAGTTGCATTGTTTTGTTCAGACTTTGTTTGTAGTAAAAATCTTAGACTGTTCGTGAATTTGTGACACCATTCTTGGGGGTATTTTTAAAGAGATCTCTTTTGCGAATTATTTATTTAAGATGTTGAATTTCTTACCTTCCGCATTTCTCTTATCTATTTGTTCTTATATGTCACTTATAAAAATGTTAAACAACAAAGGAATAAATCAGAATAACTAGTTACGTTGGCTTTTCTAGCGAGTTCAATGTTAGACGCCATCACGGCCTGGACGTCGGATATCGGGTCGTGACAGCGTATGCCCGGAATTTAATTCTGAGGTCCCTACCCTTAGAAAACAATTTTTGAAGAACAAGTTTCAAAAATCTGGAGTAAATTTGAAGAAACAATTTTTGAAGAACATGTTGGTATCGGGCTCGTATTTTGGTTACGGAGCCCGGAACAAGTTTCTTATGATATTTAAGTCCTATCTGTGATATTTGATTGGAATCGGAGTTGGTTTTACGTGATTCGGACGATTGGTTGAAAAGTTAAAAATTTGAGTGTTCTTGAGGAAATTTGGAATTTCGAGGTTAAATTTGTAGATTTTGATATTATTTTGATGATTTAATTGCACGAGCAAGTCCGTATTATATTTTTAGACTTGTGTGCATGATTGGTATGGAGCCCCGAGGGCTAGGGTGTGTTTCAGGTAGGCTACGAAGTGGCTAGACATAGAAAATTTCATCACAACTGAAAATCTGGTGTTGCAGGCATCTGATCTCGCATTTGCGAGATCAGGCTTCATATTTGCGAAGTCCTGGGCCAGCCCCAAATCTCGCAAATGGGAGATTCTTTTTCACAAGTGCGAGGCAGCGAAATGTCGCAAATGCGACAAATATATCGCAAATGCAATGACTGTCCAAAATCGAAGGGTTCACAAATGCGAACCCCATTTCGCAAATGCGACGTCCGCACCCTGTTAAATCAGATTTTAGATGGGTGTTTCACTTCTTTTTCAGTTCTATCAAGTCCTAAACCTCTATAGGAAGTTTTTCTAAAGACCCAAACCTACCCAAATCATTGGTAAGTGATCTCTAACTAATTCCTTTTACTCCTTAACAACTTTTAACAAGATTTCAACCAAAAATCTTGAGTTTTCATGGAAAAATTGGGGTTTTTGTGTAGAACTTAGGAATTTCAAAATTTGGGATTTAGATATCAAATTGAGGTCGGATTCAAAAACCAATTGTTTATCCGGGCTCGGGGGAGATTGGGTAAACGAGTTTTAGTCCAAACCTCGAGTTTAGACCAAGCGAGCCCGAGGTCGATTTTTGTATTTTGATAAGAAAACATAGGAAAACTATAGAGTTTCATTAAATTTGATTCCTTTAAGAAATAATTGATGATATTGAACAAATTATTATTAGATTCGAGCGGGTTAGAGCCAAATTCTAAAGGAAAGGCCGTGCTAGAGCAGTGATTGCTTGTGAGATTGAGGTAAGTGTTTTTTTTAACCTTGACTTGAGAGAATAGGAATCCCCACTTAATTGCTATGTGAATTTGCATGTGTGTGGTATATAGGTGAGGTGACGAGTATCTATGCACCACCAATTTGGTTGTTAAACACGATCCCTTTTCCCGTTTCCAACTTATGTGATTCATGGATTGATTGTTTTATGCTCATTGATGTCTCCATGATTACTTGGTTTCGTTAACTTATTGTTAGATATTGTTTCAATTATTAGGAAGTGTTGGTTGTTCCCTTGGTTTCATTGTGATACATAAAAAGGATGAGTTGTTTGACAGTATTTGATTATATATATTTCGGTTGGTCTCATTGTGAAATGATAATTGATAAAGTTTATGAGTTGTACCAAATTCTGTTTATAATTGTCGAAACAAAAATATTGTGAAAGGTTTTGGCCTGAATTGTGAAAATTTTCATAAATGAAGTGATATGATATGTCTGGTAGGAGCGGGTTGCATGCCGCAACAAGGAGTGATAAGGGTGGACAGGTGGGATCGGCTTGCATGCTGCAACATGAGCAATAAGGGTGACATATATATAGGGAGGAGCAATAGGATGGACAGGTGGGAGTGGGTTGCACGCCGCAACAAGGAGCGATAAGGGAGGACACTTATGTTTTACTGATTTTCAAAAGCAAAGATTTGAAAGCTTACTGTTTTACTTTACTACTTTTCATATTTTGCACTTACTTTTATTTTAAAATAAAAGTTTGGAAAGTTGGAACTTATGTGAGATTTGGTTATAGCTGAGACCTGGAAAAGGTGGCTGAGTTATTCTAATTATTTCTACAGTTATTGTTTTATTTATTTTAGAATTTTTTCTTCTTTCTTTATTATATATTGTTTACAGATTAATGCCCCACCGTAGCCTCGTCACTACTTCGTCGAGGTTAGGCTCGGCACTTACTCAGTACATGGGGTAGGTTGTACACTCCCACTTCCACTCAGGGATCTCAACCTGCTGAAGCAATCCACCAGGCCTTTGATGCTCATACTTACCCTGATGACAATTCAAACACCGAGCTACATATGCCACAATGTCCTTCTTCATCCTCCTCCACCAATAATGTTGCCGCAAATCCTGATACATCTTTGTGGCGCCTGGATGAATGGAATACCAGGAACTATTGGCCTCCTCTAAAATAAACTCACGAAGTCCGTCCACATTGGGGACACAAATACGACCCCACATCCGTAAAACTCCATCATCACCAACTGTAACCTGCTTGGCACCACCGTGCCGCACCGTGTCCCTAAGGACACACAAATAAGGATCATCATACTTTCGATCCCGAATACGATCAAATAATGAAGAACGAGCAACTGTATAATCTAAAACACGACCAGGCTCAGAAACATCTAATCTCATGAACCGATTGGCAAAAGCCTGAACATCCAAAGCAAGCGGTCTCTCCTCGACCAGAACATAAGCAAGGCTACCCATACTGGCTGACTTCCTAGTCAAAGCATCGGCCACGACATTGGCCTTCCCCAGATGATATAAGATGGTGATGTAATAGTCTTTCAACAGCTCCAACCATCTCCTTTTCCTCAAATTCAACTCTTTCTTCTTGAAAAAATATTGCAAACTCTTGTGATTCGTGAACACCTCACATGACACGCCATATAAATAATGCCTCCAAATCTTTAGTGCGTGGACAATGGCTGCTAGCTCTAAATCATGAACTGGATAATTCGTCTCGTACATCTTCAATTGACGCGAAGCATATGCAATAACCTTTCCATCCTTCATCAACACTACACCAAGTCCAACCCGAGAAGCATCACAATACACAGTATATGGCCCTAAACTTGTGGGAAAAACCAACATCGGCGATGTGGCCAAGGTTGTCTTGAGCTTCTGAAAGCTCGCCTCACACTCATCTGACCACCTGAACTAGGCACCCTTCTGAGTCAACCTGGTCATCGGTGCTTCAATGGACGAGAACCCCTCCATGAACCGACGGTAGTAGCCTGTCAGAGCCAAGAAACTCCGGATCTTTGTGGCTGATGTGGGTCTAGGCCAATCCTTGGCCGCTGAAATCTTCTTAGGATCCACCTGAATACCCTCTACTGACACAACATGACCCAAAAATTCAACTGAACTCAACCAAAACTCACATTTTGAAAACTTGGCATATAATTGACTGTCCTTTAGAGTCTAGAGAACGAATCGAAGGTGCTGCTCATGCTCCTCCCGGCTGCGGGAATAAATCAGAATATCATCAATGAAGACAATCACAAAGGAATCCAAATAAGGCTTGAACACTCGGTTCATCAAGTCCATGAAAGTTGCTGGGGCATTTTTCAACCCGAATGACATCACTAAGAACTCATAATACCTGTACCGAGTGCGAAAAATTGTCTTAGGGACATCGGATGCCCTAATCCTCAACTGATGGTAGCCAAATCTCAAATCAATCTTCGAAAATACCTTGGCACTCTGAAGCTGGTCAAAAAATTCATTAATCCTCCGCGATGGATACTTATTCTTGATGGTAACCTTGTTCAACTGGCAATAATGTATGCATATCCTCATCGATCCATCCTTCTTCTTAACGAACAACACTGGCGCACCCCAAAGCGAAAACCTAAGCCTAATAAAGCCTTTATCAAACAAATCCTACAACTATTCTTTCAACTCCTTCAACTCTGGTGGGGCTATACGTTATGGCAGAATAGAAACTGGCTGAGTGCCCGGTACAAAATCAACGCAAAAGTCAATATCCCTATCGGGTGGCATACCTGACAGGTCTGTAGGAAATACCTCTGGAAACTCATGGACAATGGGCACAGAGTCCCTAGGAGGAACCTCGGCAGTAGAATCATTAACATATGCCAAATAGACCAAACACCCCTTCTTGACCATGCACTGAGCCTTCATATAAGAGATAACCCTGCTGGAAGAATGACTAGGAGTCCCTCTCCACTTTTGTCGAGGCAACCACGGAAATTCTAAGGTCACGGTCTTGGCGTGACAGTCCAATATGGCATGACACAGCGACAACCAATCCATCTCAAAAATGACATCAAAGTCTACCATATCAAGGAGTAGAAGATCTACGCTGGTCTCCAAACCCCCAATAACCACTACAGACGAACGGCAGACACGATTTACCACAATAGGATCACCCACCGGTGTAGACACATATACAGGGGCACTTAGAGAATCATGGGGCATGACCAAATAAGGGGAAAAATAAGATGACACATAGGAATATATGGACCCTGGATCAAATAGACCTAAAGAATCCTTGCTGCAAACTGAAACCATACTTGTGATAACTGCATCGGAGGTCTCAGCCTCAGGTCTGGCTGGAATATCATAGCATCGGGGCTGAGCCCCACCAATATGAACTACATCCCTAGGATGACCTCCTGTTGGCTGACCTTTACCTCTAGCGGTCTGGCCTCCACCTCTAGCGGCCTGACCTCCACCCCTAACACCTCGACCCCCACCTCTAACTGGCTGAGCGGACGGTGGAAGACCTGGTGCTGAGAACTGCTCGAGGCTCGAGGGTAATATCTAGAAATCTTGCCCTGACCACCATATGTATAACAAGATCTCGGCTGCTGAGACTGCTGGCCTTGAAACTGACCCTGACGATCTAAGTAACCACCCTGAAAACTTTGGAGCTGCAGTGCACTGCTAGGAGCTGGTGGTGCACTGTAGGGCAACTGATTAGAATATTGCATGTGGGAACCACGGCTACCTGGAGCACTGCGAGAAACCTGAAGTGGTGAATGAAACGGCCTAAGAGGATGGCCCCTACCAAAAGAATCCCTACCTCTAGATGAAGCACCACTAACCAAAATGACGAGGCCTCTTGTCAGACTCCTGACCACACCCTTGCGATAGAACCATCTCGACTCGTCTGTCCATATTGACTGCATCCTGAAAAAGAAATATCACGCCCTTCCTCTCTAGCCATCTACAATCTGATCGGCAGAGCTAGTCCCTCAATAAACCTCCTCACCCTCTCTCGGTCGGTGGGAAGTATCATAATAGCATGACAAGCCAAGGTAATAAATCTTGTCATATACTGAGTGACGATCATAGAACCCTGCTGGAGACGCTAAAACTGCCTCCGATAATCCTCTCTTTAAGTGATAGGAAGGAACTTTTCTAGAAACAAATCGTAGAACTTGGCCCAAGTCAAAGGAGGTGACCCGACTGGTCTAACCAAACAATAATATCTCTACCAAGTCTTAGCGGGAACTGACAGACGAAAAGTAGCAAAGTCGACCCCATTGGTCTCCACTATCCCCATGTTCCGTAGAACCTCGTGACAGCTATCCAAATAGTCCTGGAGATCCTATGAAGATGCACCGCTATAAGTAGTAGTAAACAGCTTGGTAAACCTTTCCAATCTCCACAAAACATCAGCAGACATATCTGCTCCATCACTGTTCTGAGCCACAACACCCGGCTGAAATACCCCAACTGTCTAAGCTGCTGGCGTCTGAAATTGAGGAGCCATCTGCTCCGGAGTGCGAGTAGCGGGATTTTGGGTTCCTCCCCCAGTCTGAGAGACGACTGGTCTTGAAGGAGGTAAACCTACCTGAGCGACACTCTCCATGAGGCCCACTAGACGGACCAGAGCATCCTGGAGTACCGGGGTAGCAATGAAACCCTCGGGAACCTGAGCTGGCCCAACCGGGATTGTCTGGGTAGGAACCTCATCAGCAAACTCTACCTGAGGCTCCGCCACTGGGGCTGCTGCTCTGGTCTGAGCTCTATCCCTGCCTCAGCCTCGTGCACGGCTCAGCCTCGTCCTCGGCCCCTCGTAGGAGCTGCAACTGGGGACTCGGGTTGCTGATCAGTGGATGAAGAAAAATGTGTTCTCTCCATTTGCGAGAGAATAGAGTAGAAAGTTAACTAGCATTGAGAAATAAAACCACACGACAGGGAAGAATACATCTCTCCGTACCGATCCCTCAGACTCTACTAAGTTTGTCCGTGAATTGTGAGACTTAAGCAACCTAGTTCTCTGATACCAACTTGTCACGACCCAAATTTCCCGCTGTCGGGACCGTGATGGCGCCTAACATTGAACCCGCTAGGCAACGTTAACGGTTATTCTATATTGTTTCCTTATTTTTAGCAATTAGTCAGTGACATACAAGATCACTGGAAATAAAAGTGCGGAAGAAATAGAATCTACAACTTAATTATTTACTATTACAAAATCCATAATAACAACTCCCTTGAATTTGGTGTCACAATTTCATGGACTGTCTATGAATACTACAAATAGAGGTCTGAGCAAACAAAATACTACTGTCTCAGAAGTACGTAAGACAGGAAAGAAATACTACAGTCTCCACTAAACTGAAGGCAGCAACCTCGATCTATGGTCCGAAGGGTCTAGTACCGGGATCTGCGCAAAAAGTACAAAGTGCAGTATCAGTACAACCGACCCCATGTACTGAGTAAGTGTCGAGCCTAACCTCGGCGAAGTAGTGACGAGGCTGGGACACGACAATCAAATAAAACTGTGCAGTTTAATCATATACTGTGACAATAATAACAACAACAAATAAGCAGCTAAATATAAAGAACAGGGGACATGCTGAGGGGAGGAAATATCAAGTAAGGGAAATAACGAAGTAAAGAAACAAATTAGATATCAATTTAAACAACAGAAGTATTAGCACAAAAACAAGTTCACGGCATCACCCTTCGTGCTTTTACTCTCATCCTCGCCAAATAAAAAATAGAATGCACGACATCACCCTTCATTCTTTTACTCTCATCCTCATAATAAATAAATAGAAACAGTACGACATTAACCTTCGTGCTTTTAATTTCATAATATGGCACGACATCACCCTTCGTGCTTTTACACTATCTCACAATATCATACACGGCATCACCCTTCGTGCTTTAACACTCTTCCTCACCCAAGCAAATCAATAACAACAATTCGGTAAGGAAATCAATAACATAAACAACAATAAAAACGTAACGTCCCAGCAAGGAAAAACAACAGTTGAATCGATATCATCCCGGCAAGGGAGACAACTATAAAAAATCTCACTTAGTTGTTAAACCAATACTCAACAATAGAAAATACCAATGAGATGCTATCATCATGGATAATTATCAAATTTAACCTAAGTAGTGCTTAATGAAAAATCACATAAATCACAATATTCAACTAACGGGCATGCTTGACACCAACGTATAGATACTTCTCACCACACCTATACGTTGAACATAACACTAACACAGCAAATAAGACACAATTTATATTCCCTCAAGCTAAGTGATGCGAGACTAAATTGCATAGTTTAACATGTGATATACCATACATTTTATGCGCATTAATGATAAAATTACACTTGTTATGTGCTTAATGGAGTTTATTTCATGCGTAGGTGAAGTGGAGATGGGAACGGAGCTAAAAGTATGCAAATACGTCGAAAAATACGCGAAAGGAGACACCCGGGCTACAGAGCCAAACACACTGACCCTGCCTGGCGTTAGCCAGGAGTTTGGGCTGAAACGCCAGCCCCACCCTGGCGTTAGCCAGGCGTTTGGGCTGAAACGACAGCCCTAGCCTGGCGTTAGCCAGGCGTTTGGGTGCAAACGCCAGGTCCCCAATTCGGCCAGAAATCGAGTTTTGACGGGTTTAAGTGTTTTCTAATTGAAATAGAAGTCTCCTACACGGTTAGGGTTCACCCTAAACCTATAAATAGACTCCTAAAACACAACTACAAAAGAGAGATGCACAGAGATACACAAAGATTTGAGTTTAGAGTGAATCGAAGGCAAAACATCAATTTTTGGCGATTTCGGCGGATAGGTGAAATTTTGATATCGGACTCTGAATGGAATTCTGAAAGTGACAGCAGGTCCGTAATATCATTTATGACATGTGTGAAAAATTTGAGGTCATTCGGATAAGTTTAGACGTGTTTCAACATCGAATGTGAATTCTAAAAATTTCATAAGTTCTTAGGCTTGAATCTATGCATATTTGATGTTTTTGATGTTATGAGATGTGTTTTTAAGGCTCGACCAAGTTTGAATGAGGTATTAGGGTTGGTTGGTAATCTTTCTTGAGGTCTCGGGGGCCTCGGGTGTGTTTTGAATGTTCAAACGGGCATTTTTTGCCTAATAGCCTTAGCTGGTTTTATTTTTTTTCTACATCAGTATTTTGCACTCTGCGATCGCAAGGGATCACCCGCGATCGCGTAAGGTAAATGTGAGAGGTCTTGTGATCACAAAAAGAGGTCCGCGGTTGCAGTGTGTTGGAATCTTGGTCTTCGCGATCGCATGACCTGGACCGCGTTCGCATAGATTATTCTTGGTCTGGAGGAGTTTAAATATTTGTTCTACGCGGTCGCGTGGCCCCAACTGCGATCGCATAGCTCTTGGTCGTTAAGGCCCACGATCGTAGTCACGCAATCGCGATCATGATCGCGATGAAGGTTTTTAGGCGTGTGGCTGCATGCTCTCCGCGATCGCAACTCATTGTACGCGATCGCATAAAAGAAATACACGGGCAGTCTTTTAAAGACCCAAGTCTGAGGGTTTATGTTATTTTCACCATTTTCGAATTTGAGAGCTCGGGAGAGACGATTTTTGGAGGCTTTTCCACCTGGGTAACTTGGGTAAGTGATATCTACCCAACTTAGATTAATTTCCATGATTCCTAACTTAAATCTAGTCTTTAAAATTCGAACTTGGGTGGAAAATTTTGGAAAAATTGGATGAACTTCATAGACCGAATTATTGAGTTTTAAGTGTGTTTTTGACATCCGATTTGAGAGATTTTGTTATGATTAGACTCGTGAGTGATTGGGTGTCTGGAAAATATAATATTTACCCGATTCCAAGACGTGGGCCCGAGGAACTTTTTGGGCGAATTTCCTAATTTCATGTATTAGCTTCGAACTTATTAGCTATTTTGTTTCCTGAAATGATATTTACACTATGAAATCGAATTCACTAGATTTGGGCCACCCGGAGTTTGATACTCGTGGCAAGAGCGTGGTATTGAGTTGATTAGCGCAGTCAAGGTAAGTGGCTTGCCTAACTCTGTGTTGGGACTTCCCCTTCGGAATTTTTATACTGATTTTGTTACATGGACGCCGTTTACGTGAGGTGACGAGGGAGTACAAGGGTCATTGTTGCTAAAATTCCACTTTTCCTTCCATGGAATCACTCATTTTCATTCCTATATTACTGTTTCATGTCTTAACAGAGTAGTTAGATTAAGAATAAAAATGCTTATCTGTCCTTACTTGATTTCCTCTTATTTGCTACTAGTTGCACCATGCTTAGGTAGTTTTACTTTGTTATTTCCTATTGTTTTTCCTGAACTGTTTAATTAAGCCGTATCTGACATACTTCTGCATTGCATATTTAAATTGGGACTGCGGACCTAGATCCCGGAGCTTTCCCGCTGTACTGTATTGCATATTTAAATTGGGACTACGGACCGAGATCCGGGAGCTTTCCCCCTGTACTGCAATGCATATTTAACTTGGGACTACGGACGGAGATGCAGGAGCTTTTCCCCTGTACTGCATAGCATATTTAAATTGGGACTACGGACTGAGATCCGGGAGCATTCCCATTGTACTGCATTGCATATTTACTGTTGAGATATATGATGTGCTGAGTCGAGGGCTCTCTTTCTATTATTAATTTTTTTTTCTAGTTTCCATTAATCCTGTTTATCATTGCTTATCTATATTTCACTATTTTAAATTTATAATTGACTTGTTTTAAAACTCAGTAGAGCCTCAACCTGACCTCGTCACTACTTGACTTGGGTTAGGCTTGGCACTTACTGAGTACCGAATGTGGAGTACTCACGCCCTTTCCTGCGCATGTTTTCCCCATGTGCAGATACAGGTACCAGTGCACCGTACAATGGTTAGGAATATCTTAGCAGCTACTCAGGAGACCGCGAGGTAATTCTGCCACGTGCGCATGATCTCACGAGTCCCCTTCCTACTCTAGTATCGATATAAGAGATATATAGATACACTTTCCTTATTCCTTTGTATAGGGCTACAGTAGTTCACAGTTTGTGTCTTTGTGATGTTCCGACTTTTAGGAAAGTAAAAGATGTAAATGCTGAGCAGCTAAATTTTATAGTATTGCTTCTTCTTTACTGTTTCTATTATTGTTTTCCTTATTTACGCAAATTTTAGACTTACCTAGTCGTAGAGACTAGTTGCCGTCACGAGACCATTCATAGGGTAATTCGGGTCCTGACAAGTTGATATCAAAGCGTCTAGGTTAATAGGAATCACAAGTCACAAGACGGTTTATTAGAGTCTCACGGATCGGTGCGGAGACGTCTATATCTATCTTCGAGAGGCTATGTAACTATTAAGAACAATCAAATTCTTTGGAATTCCTTCTCGTGCTAGTTACTGTCATCAAATTCTTAAATTATATTCTATTCTTGCTTACAGATGGTTTGCACCCGCACCAGATGTACTGAGTGCCAGACACCCGAGCCCCCAGGCAGAGCCACCAGAAGTAGGGGCCGGGGCAGAGGACGAGCACGCGGTGCAGCCCGAGCACCGACTAGAGCAGAGGCAGAGGAGTCTCCAGCGGCCGCAATTGTAGGGGCACAGGAGGTCCCTACTATTACTCCAGCCCTCCAGGAGACATTGGCTCAATTCTTGAGTGCCTTCAGTACTCCGTCTCAGGCAAGACTACTTCCGATAGCTCCAGCTACATCCTAGGATGAGGGAGGGACACCGACTCCCGCAGCCCATACTCCTGAGCAGAGGATTCATATTGGGCAGGTTCCAGAGTATATTCCAATGCCCCCCAGCAGCTCCAGCTCAGTGTAAGACTAGGATAGTTGTTCCTGAGGCAGAGCAGCTCTGACTTGAGAGGTACAAGAAGTACCACCCACCTGAGTTCAGTGGACTAGCTTCGGATGACACCCTAGGTTTTCTTGAGGGGTGTCATCACATTCTCCGCACTATGGGTATTGTGGAGACGAGTGGGGTTTCTTTCACTGCTTTCCAGCTGTGGGGAGAAGCTTATCAGTGGTGGCGTGCTTTTGAGCTGTGTAGCCCGCACGAGGCAGCCTCACTTACTTGGGCTCAGTTCTCCGAGATGTTCTTACTTGAGTTTTTCCCTTAGAGCTTCAGGTATGCTTGGCATGCGGAGTTTGACCATCTACGCAAGGGTACCAGGACTGTGTCAGAGTATGCATTCCATTACAGTGATTTGGCTCGCCATGCACCAACTTTGGTTGTCACTATCAGAGAGAGGGTTCGACGCTTTATTGAGGGACTCCACCCCAGTATTCGGATCAGCAGGCCGTGAGTATTTCCCGGAGGATTGAGACTATGTTAGCCCGAGATAGAGAGGAGAGAGAGGCCAAGAGGTCTCGAGAGACTGGTCATTTTTCAGAAGCCCGTGCACCAGAAACACGCTATGGTAGGGGTTTTTGTGAGTCGCCCCGTTCATTCAGCTCTTCCAGCAGTCAGTGGTATTCCAGCTTCTTCTAGACCTCATGAGCCTTATTATGCACCACCAGTATCTCAGGTGCCTCCTGCTCGAGCTGCTATCACTGGCCTGTCCAGCAGGCTAGTCTAGAGTCAGCAGCAGACGCCACGTCCTCCGAGGGGTTGTTTTGAATGTGGTAACCCTCATCATGTGATCAGAGATTACCCTAGAGCTAGGAGGGGTGTACAACCTCAGACTTATCAAGGTTCCACGTCTTCCACTAGGTCCTCCAGCTATTCTTCCAGCCCCAGTTGCTACCCCACCTTCTCAGACAACTCGACGTGGAGGTCGCCCTAGAAGGGGAGTCCATGCCAGATATTATGCTCTTCCAGCCTACTCAGAGGCCGTTACTTCATCGGTAATCACAGGTATTGTCCCTATTTTGTATAGGGATGAATCCGTGTTATTTGATCTAGGTTCTACGTACTCATATGTATCTTCTTACTTTGCTTCACATTTGGGGATATCTCGGGATTCTTTGAGTTCCCCCGTATATATTTCTACTCCTATGGGAGATTCTCCTATTGTGGACCGCGTATATCGGTCGTGCTTGATTGTTATTAGTGGTTTTGAGACCAGGGCTGACTTACTTTTACTCATCTTGGTAGATTTCGATGTTATTTTTGGTATGGACTGGCTGTCTCCCTACTATGCTATTCTTGATTGTCACACCAAGACCGTGACGCTGGCTATGCCAGGATTACCGAGGTTAGAGTGGAGAGGTTCCTTAGAGTATACTCCCCGCAGAGTCATTTCTTTTCTTAAGGCTTAGCAGATGGTCGAGAAGGGGTGTGATGTGTATTTGGCTTATGTGAGAGATGTTAGTGCTGAGACCCCTAAGGTGGTTGAGTCAGTCTCCGTTGTCAGGGATTATAATGATTTTTTTCCAGCTGATCTTCTGGGTATGCCGCCCGATAGAGACATTGATTTCGGCATTGACTTCTTGCATGGTACTCAACCCATTTCCATTCCTCCCTATCGCATGGCTCCTCCTGAGTTGAAAGAGTTGAAGGAATAGTTGCAGGATTTGCTTGACAAAGGTTTCATCAGGCCCAGTGTATCACCTTGGGGTGCTCCGGTGTTATTTGTGAAGAAAAAGGATGGCTCGATGCGTATGTGTATTTATAGTTGTACCATTGTATACGGTCAAACCGGGCTCGTCTATTGCATGACAGTTCGGGACTGAAACGGGACGGCTCGACCCCAGATCATATCGAACCAAGCTACAAAGTTAGATCATCGAGCTCGTGACTCCGAAAATGACCCCAACCCCGAACAAGATCGAGGAAACTTTATCAGGACAAATAACAGAAGGCCAAAATATCCGCAATCGGTCGGATATCACGGCAAAACTCTCGGCATGTATAAAGGAGAGGCCGATTAGTTAGCAAATTATGAGATTTTTTAACTTTTATAGAATTGTATCTAGAGAAGGATTCCCCTACTATATAAGGAGGAGGGTCTGATCATTTGTAAAGCACATTGGTAACACACATACTAAAGCAATATACTTTTATTTCTTGTTCTTGCTATCTTGACATTCTGTTTCGACATCGATTGAGGCGTTTCTTGACTCGAGGGTGACCAACCTTCAAGTCTAAGACTATTCAACTTGTGTGGTTTGCATTTATTTTCCTACTATTAATTTCAATATTAATCTGATTTCTCATTTTGTATCAAGTTAGATTGCATATCCTTAAAATCGCGTATAAATTCAATTCTTATCCAATTTTTAGGGTAAACAGTTTGGCATCCACCGTGGGGCTAAGGATAATAGTGATTATTTGATACAAAACTCCATAACACACACTTCTTTACACTTGCTCTTTGAAGTGTCTTTAAGTCCAGAAAAAAATACCAAAATATAAAATTCACAATCAGCACCTCTACACATTGACAATGAGTCTGGTCACCAAGATGAAAACAACAAAGCGCCTGGTAACGAGATACCACCTGCTGATCCCGCTGGAATTTCGATCGCATATCCGAATGACGCTAATTCACATGTGGCTATCAATGCAAACTTTCCTACCGACCCTGAAAATAGCATTCGTGGTGGAGCCCGATCGGCAACTCGTAACACACAGAACGTTGAAGGAGACGGGATCAGTCTACGAGTGATCTTCAAAATGTTACAGGCTCAACAGGCTGCAATAGCTCAGTTACAAGACCAAAAGTGTGCACCAAGCAAGGTTGAACCCGATCCTCCCCGGAAAGTCACCCGCATGGATCAATCGATCATAAAAAGATCGAACAAAAATGAATCGGGGGTTAACCCCGAGATTATAAAGCAGCTCGAGAAATTGAGAAAACGGATAGAATCAGGGGAGAAGAAGATCGAGGCCTACGAGAAAAAGGTGGAAACCTACAATTCCATGGTACACAAAATCCCATGAGCGCCTCCGATATTGAAGGGCCTGGATTCCAAGAAGTTCGTGCAAAACCATTTTCCTGCGAGCGTGGGTTAAAAGCCAATCCCCAAGAAGCTTCATATGCCGGAAATTCTTAACTACAATGGGACGACCGACCCAAACGAGCATGTCACCTCTTATACATGTGCCATCAAAGGGAATGACTTGCAGGATGATGAGATCAAATATTTCCTATTAAAGAAATTCAGAGAGACCCTGCCAAAGGGAGCTATGATATGGTATCACAATTTACCACCTAATTCTATTGACTCATTTGCTATGCTTGCAGATTCTTTCGTAAAGGCATACGCCAAGGACATCAAGGTCGAGACAAGGAAGTCGGACCTTTTCAAGGTAAGGCAGAAAGACAATGAGATTCTCAGAGAATTCGTGTCTCGATTCCAAATGGAACGAATGGACCTACCACCGGTCACTGATGATTAGGTCGTTCAACCCTTTACCCAAGGACTCAATGTTCGAAGCCCGGTGGCTTCACAGCAGTTGAAGCAGAATTTGATAGAGTACCCGGCCATTACTTGGGCCGATGTGCATAATCGATACCAATATAAGATCTGGGTCGAAGACGATCAACTTGGGGCTCCTTCTGGGTCTGTTTATCCTATCAGACCCGTCGATAGAATCAAGAGAGATATTGATCGGGAATCGAGATCAAAAAGAGATCGATAAAAACCATATAATGGAGATCAAGGTCATAGCTCTCTAGGTCTCATGAGCAAGAATAATTTTGATAGGCCTATTGTATCTAAGGAAGCACCACAATTATCAAAATACAACTTTAATGTTGATGCGACTGTCATCATATCGGCTATCGGGCGCATCAAAGATACCAAATGGAATCGAACTTTACAAACCGATCCAACCCAAGGAGATCCCAACCAATTGTGCAAATATCATGGAACTCATGGCCATATAACGGAGGATTGTCGACAGTTAAGAGAAGAAGTAGCCCGATTATTCAACAACGGGCATTTTCGAGAATTTCTGCGCGACCGAGCCAAGAATCATTCTAGAAACAGGGACTCTAAAAAATAAACCAAACAAGAAGAACCTCAACACGTTGCCAACATGATCATCAGTAGATTCGATGTCCCTCAAGGAACGATGTTGAAACGCACCAAAGTGTCCATCACAAGGGAAAAACAGACTGGAGATTACATACCGGAAGGAACTTTGTCTTTCAGCAACGAGGACACAAAGGGAATAGTAAAACCTCACAATGATGCTCTGGTAATATCTATACTCATAAATAAATCTCACGTTAAGTGTGTGTTAACTGATCCAGGTAGCTTGATGTCGCCCAAACTCAAACCACTACTTGGGATTGTGAGGCGGTCGATGCAATTATAAATACCCAACACGAGTCGGGGTCGATTCCATAGAGGGCTTTATGTGGGAATAGGTATATATCTAGTCTAGTGAATGACGTGCCCAAGATTGCACTTCGACATTTTCAGTTGTTGTTTCTACTTCTAGTTTGTATGCTACTGCTTGTAATTGTAAGGCGAAGAGACAATATTTTTGGTTTTTGTTGTTTTTCAAGTTATAAATGATCTAGGGTTGCGACTTCCGCCTAGTTGGGTACCTAACGGATTTAGAGCTTTAGGGCATGTTCGGTTGATCGGGATACAATATAGAAATCACACGCGATTACTCACCCTATACCTATCAATAGTTTGGGTGATTTTCCCCAATTTAGCTTTCTCAAGTCCAAATGGGTATTTCACGAAACACGTGATAAATGCTCAAGTCGGGTCTTACTATCTCTAGATTCGACCCTTTAATTGAGGCTATCAATTTCTTGAGTTCACCCCAATTTCTTGTTAGCCAAGTTTTTCAAGACTTAGTCTCCCTTTCTCAAGTAGAAACTAAGTCAATTTAGCATGAATCAATGTTTGCAACCATTAATTCTAGAATTCAAGCAAGAACTAGGCTAAATATCATATACCCAATCATAAATAAGCCCTAAATCAATTACTCGTTAAGTAACTATAATAGGGTTGGGTCACAACCTTAGGTAAGGGTTTATCTACTCATATAAAATGAAGAAATTAAATAATAAACTAAGATAAAATTCGTAATAGATGATTAAGGAAAGAAAATATAATGTCAAAATGTTAAACTATTACAAAGTTACCCAATACAGTAAGGAAAAACGGCTATCCATTCTCAGGTGCACAGAACTTGAACTAAAAATGACAAAAAGATCTATTTATACCCAACTCAAATTATCTGACAAAATTTCCCCTGCGAAGGTTGTGCGGCCGCACAATTATGTGTGCGGTCCGCACTTGGTAAGTTTCTGCGGACGCATAAATCTGGGGTGCGGCCGCACTTCCTTTGATTGTGCGGACCGCCATTTCTTAGTGCGGATGCACTCTTGATCTTGGGTTGGACTGGGACACTTTCTGCGGACCGCACATTTATGAGTGCGACCGCACTTTGAGCATTATGCGGCCGCACAATAATAGTTCTTCAGGCTTCAAGAACTCAACTCTCTGAATCTTGTCCTCTACAGCCGCACAATAATTGTGCGGTCCACATTTTGTTAAGGTTTTCTGACAGTCACTCTTCAGAGTTTGCGGCCGCACACAGTATTGTGCGGTCCTCACTTTGGTCCTTTTTGTATTATTTTGGTCCTTGTCCAATTTTACTCCTTCTTGAGTTGATTTTCATTTCTTTGGCTTGTTTCCTAATTTTATTGCAAGAAAGCACATTTCATTAGTTCTTGGGAATACCTTTAATCATTTTTGAGCTATAACGCAAGAAATGAGAGAAAATAAGCAGTCAAAATCCCTATTATCAACTCCCCCAAACTTAAGCTTTTGCGTGTCTTCAAGCAATTAAGGCAATTCCCACCTCCACTAGAGAAAGGGCTATTTTAACCGGCCTAAGTTGGATCAAACACACATTAAATTGGGACCAACAATTACCTACACACTCATGAATCATTAACAAGCTTATGATTTGAATGTTAAAGCACAAATAGCTCCAATGCGACGCTTGAGCATCAACCACTTGACTTTGTTCATTAAGGAAGCTCGCACTTTCATGCAGGTCACTGTGGATCCCAAACTCCTCCTCCTATACACTTCGGAAGCTCATTTCACTCACGGATTAAGAACTTAATTCAATGACTAGAGAAAGATTCGCCCATCACTCCCAAAAGAATGTCACAAGCCTGGCTCTAAGTACCATATGATTTCTCCTCATGTAGATCACCACTAGTGTAAACTTGCTCGCATTCAAATCACTAGGGATTTTTCCGCATGTAATGAAGACTTTTGGACTAAGGAGGGAAATATCGGAATGGAACTGGTTCATCTTTTCTTTAGCACTTCATTTTCTCTTTTGGCTCTTACTTTGCCGACTCTTTGAGTCATTTTCTTTTCCCTTAGGGGGATTAGAGAGACTTGAAATCACTCTTTCTTGGTAATACTATTCATACTTTCCTTCTTTGTTTTCACCATGCTTTGCACTTTTGCTTTCTTTTGCATCTTTTCAACCCTTTCATATTAATCACTTTCTTTTTGTGTTTTTCTTTTGCTCTTCCTTTCTTTTTCTTTTCCTTTCCTATTCTTCATTTATTTTCTCTTTTTATGCCTTGATACCATCTTTAAACTCCTCTTCTCTCCCCCAAACTTATGTTTTTTGCCATTTATTTCACATGAGTGCTAAAGAAAGTTCGGGTGCCAAGAGTGAGTCAATATTAAACGGGTAAAGAATTGTAACGTGGTTATCGAATAAAAAGGCTTTAGGCTCAAAAGGGTTTACTAAGGATGATATCATTGGTGGTCCATGGAAGGTCTCAAAACGGGTCAAGGAAATCTTACAATCACTTCTCAAGCCAAGATAACTTAGAATTTCGCCTAGAAACGCATTCGGGGCAAGTTCTAGACAATCGCACGGGTACTTGGACTTGTAACAAAATAACTCACCTCTCACACAACCATATTGTCAAAGAGAATAGGGTCGAGGGCCCATAACAACCATATTCAATATTGAAAATTGCTAATGGTTCAATTAAACCACCCGATGATTGCCTAAGTCAACACAAGAGTCACAAGGTCACTAACTAGAGCTATTTCTTTCCAAGGACTTATTTTTAACCATAAGTACATAGTTAAGTGTATTGGTACCAAGTGAATCATGCTTGACCCCTATTTATTCATTAATACTATTTGTTTCTACCTAAACATTAAAAACTGATTTGATCCCTTAAGAAGGTTGTCATGACATCCATCGTTGGGAAGAACCACCCGGTTCACACAAAACCCACCTTTGGAAAGAACCGTGGAATTAAGAAAACCAAAGGCTTATTATTCACTTAAACTCAAAAAGAAGTCATTCAAGTAACTAAGAATTATACTATTACGAAAATAAATGAAGAAGCTATGAAATAAACTACTGAAAGTAAGGCAAATTAATATACAAACCGAGGGGAATAGAATATATACAAAAGGGATGAATACATAATAAAAGAGAAAATGAAGATAAAAGAAAAGAGTATTAAAGTTATTACAGGCCAAATGTCATCAAATGTCATCCAATGTCATCAAAATAGACCACCTCCCGAATAGGAACAAGTATTGTCCTTAATGCTTAGCAAAATCAAAATAAACTAGGGGAGAGAGCAAAGAACACTCCCTCTAGGGTCTCAGGGTGACTGGCAGCATCACCACCCTCGGTTTCCTCCAACTTTATCTCGTCATCACATGACTGAGGGACAACAGGGTTGGTGAGCATCTGAAGCATCTCCTCAGCAGTGGGGCCAGCAAGATCTAGTTGGTAAGACTAGCCAGCTGGTGCCTCTGTTGATGGTGCTGATGGTGTTGTTGGGTCTGTTGGTACTGATGGACATGTCTCCATCAGTAGGTCAAATGGCAAATCACCCGCTGCTGCTAATTTCGTCACCTCCTTTCTCAATCTCCCCACCGATTTCTTTGAAGCCTGGGATTTCCTCATCTTCTTCACTTGCTTTCCTAACTCCTCAATAGATACCCTATGAGCCATCAGTGTATCCATAATAGTCTTCTAGTTCTCCAGAATCTTCTTCAATGTTTTATCCACTAACGGAGGGACCAGTGGCACTGCTGGAGTAGGGAACTGTGCTGCAACAGTACTGGATATGTCAAACAGCTTAGAAATGGTTGTCTGCATCCAGTTGTTGAGGCTCGCCAAATTCTAGGAGACTCGCAGCGCAGTGGGTGGATAAGTGGATGAGGCTGGCACTAGTACTGAAACTGATGGCCTAGAAGATGAAGGTGGTGGCATGTTGGATGTCCCAGTGGAAGGCCCGGTTGCTGTGGAAGGCATGGGAGCTGTAGATGGCTCAACAACAGACTCTTACCCACCACTGATGATTCATCAGACTGACTAATGGTGGTAGTGGTAGTGGCCTTACCCTTGAACTTGGGGTTGTCCACACCCTACAGGTAGTACCTGAGAAGGGCTTCTTGGCCCTTAACTTTGTATCATATGGTCTTGGCTCCACCTTTGCATCGTTGAAATACTCTGTGAGGGTGTTTCGATAAGGCTAGGATCTTTCACCTTTTCAGACAGCTAATGTGATATTGGTTGACATGATGGCACACACAATGATTGGGTATCCAGCCATAATTCAAGCCCCAAAACTGCTCGGGGAAGTGGGAGATTGTTTTCATTAAAACTTGGATCAATACGGCTGCACAAAAAAGGTTTACCACACTTTAACTTCAAAGTTGAGGGTGGCTCGGAGGATAGGAACTGCGGCGGTAATCCACGACGGTGGTGGTCCTTGAGCACCCAACATCTTAGATAGCCACAGGCGAGCTGCATCACCCATATAAAGCTTTTCTAAATACTGTACTGCCTCTACCTCTTCAAAGCCCACGTAATTATTCAAAGAGATGAGGTTGAAGTGGACTTTCAAATTTGTGACCTTTGTCACTTTGGTACCCTTCTTTATGTGAGCATATTAGCATAGAACTCCCAAACCAAGTGCTCATTTGCATTGATGACATTGTGGGTGAACCACTTCTACCCTCTTTCGATCCCGGAACTATCTAAGGGCATTTGGATTGTGAATATCCAAATCCTTCACTAAGAATTGTCGCTCAAGTGTGAGCGATATCTGGGGCCACAACTCTCGGAACATTGTGATGGTCGTCAAACTCACAAACCAATCCTCCCATATTTCCTTCTTCTTCAACCTCTCTAGGCCACTCACTCGAGTATCCCCCCCCCTATACCATCATCTGGGACATCATCATCATCATCATCAATTTCCACTGGTGCCGGAGGAGTAGGTGTAGAGGAGGGCTCTGAACCCTGGCTACCGGTATCGGAACCCTTAGAGGAACTAGTTGTAGTGGAGGGTTCGTTGTGCAACTGATATCTCCCAGTGGGTTGTGGTGGTTGGGACTGGGCCTCAGGCTGTAACTCCACTGAATGACCCTCGGAGGCCTCCCTAGATGGGGCACAGGAACTAGATTCTAAGGGCTCTGTGGCCCTTCCACTCCCGGTGGTCGGGGCTTTGGAAATTGGCTTATATTGCACTCCCAGTTGGTGAGTTCCTTTTCCTCTGCCTCGGGAGGATTCACCTCTTCCTTTTGATGTATCGCCTATACCACGTGATCTAACCATTTTCTGCAATACAAGGTACATAAGTCAATTAGAGTTCAAGATAGGTTTAAAAATTTCAATGCAGTTACAGGATAACACTTCACAGAAGGGACAGTGCGGACCGCACAATTTTGAGTGTGGTCGCAGACTGTCATGTGGGGACCGCACAATTTTAAAGTTCAGTCGCACACCTGAAGTTCCGACCGCATAATTGAGAGTGTGACCGCACATCCTGAAGAAAGGATCGCATAATTTTGAGTGCGGCGCACAAATCCAACCTGAGACATTGGTTCTCTGAAGTTCAAAAGTGCGGTCGCACACATTTTCTGCGGCCGCACAATATTTTTGGGGGCCACACTATTTTTCTGCGTACCGCATATTTTTGAGTGCGGTCCGCACTTTTCAAGCACAGGTTGCCCTAATCAACTGGTCCGTGGACCACAAAAATTTGTGTGCGGTCGCACAATTTAAACACATACGACAGTGACTTTAGGGTTCTTGCAATTTTTCACAAATTAGGCATGGTAATTGCAAGTAAACATGATCAATAGTCTACCCAGTCCTTAATAAATATATATTAAACTACCCACATAATTTTATGCACATATGAAGAACATGTGACATTTTTAGGCCTAAAAATAACTAAACTAATTAAAAAAACAAAAATTAAGAAAAATGGAAAAACATCTAACATGGATTGAACATACCAGTGATGAAGGAATGCAGGTGAGAATCTAGACTTGATGAATTGATTGTGAGTGGGGATTGTGAAGTGTTTTTCAGTGTATAGTGTTTTCTTAGGGCTCATAGCTCAAATAGTGTAAAGTGTGAATAGTGTTGAAAATCCCTATTTATAGTTTGACCAAGTCGGTCAAAAAGAGTGATGAGTGTGGTCCGCACACTTTACTTGTACATGCTCTGAGATTCTGCGGTCCGCACAAAAGTGAGTGTGGCCGCAGAAATTAGTGCGATCCGCACATCTTTGTGTGCGGCCGCAATTGGCCTATTCTCTGCAACTCCAAACTTCAGAGAGTTCACATATTTGGGTCTCCAGTTGTACGGTCGCACAAAGAATTGTGCGGCTGTTGAGTCTTCTCTGCAGTTGCAGTCATTATTCTGCGGTCCGCATAATTTTTGTGTGGTCCGCACTTTTTCAACAGTTGGCCAATTTTTCAATCTCAGTCCCTGCAATGCACACTCATTCCTGCAAGTCACTTCAAAACCAGTTAGCTTAATACAAAACCTATCTAAAAGGATGAAAATGATAAATGAAAAGAAACATGGGTTGCCTCCTATGAAGCGCCTGATTTAACGTCATGACACGATGCAGGTTACCATCAATCACTTGAAATTTATTAATGCCACAACGTGGCTATCATCAACTTTTCCAAGATAATGTTTCACCCGGTGACCATTGACTCAAAACAATTCATCATTTTTTTTCTTCAAGCCTAATGCACCAAAGGGTGTCACATGCACAACCTCAAATGCACCATTCCACTTGGACTTCAACTTTCCCGGAAACCTCTGCAACCGAGAATTGAACAATAGCACAAGATCACCTTCTTTGAACTCCTTGTTTCGGATGTGCTTGTCATGGAGATACTTCATCTTGTCCTTTTATAAGGACGAACTTGAATATGCATGGAACCGGAATTCATCAAGCTCATTCAATTGTGCCACCCTTAAGCTGGCGGCGACATCCCATTCAAGATTAAGCTTCTTCAATGCCCACATAGCCTTGTGCTCAAGTTCCACCAGTAGGTGACAAGCTTTCCTGAACACTAACCAACACAGAGACATACCAATCGGTGTTTAGTAAGCCGTCCTATAATCCCGAATAGCATCATGAAGTTTCTTCGACCAATCCGTTCGGTTGGCATTCACGGTCTTTGACAAAATACTCTTGATCTCCCGGTTGGAGACTTCAACTTGCCTACTTGCTTGAGGATGATAGTGGGTCGACACTTTGTAAGTGACACCATACTTTGTGACTAACGTATTAAAAGATTTGTTGCAAAAGTGTGATCCCCCATCACTAAAAATGGCCCTTGGAGTACCAAACCTCGTGAAGATGTTCTTTTTCAAAAATGCCACCACACTTCGAGCTTCATTGTTGGGAAAAGCCACGGCTTCAACCCACGTTGACACATGATCCACAACTACCAATATGTAAGTGTTCCCATAATATCTAACGAACATACCCATGAAATCAATGCCCCACACGTCAAAAATGCCAATCTCCAAGATGGTGGTGAGGGCATCTCATTTTTCTTAGAAATCGCACCGGCCCTTTGACATTCATCACAATGCTTGACAAGATCGCTAGTGTCCTTGTAAAGAGTAGGCCAATAGAATCCACAACTCAACACTTTTGTTTTCGTTCTAGCTCCTCCATGGTGGCCACCATATGGTGAAGAGTGGCAAGCCTCAAGAATTTCCACTTGTTCTTCCTCTGGTACTTATCGTCGAATCACACTATCGATACAAATCCGGAAGAGATATGGCTCATCCCAATAATAGTCAAGGTAATCCCGTTGGAGTTTCATCAACTCATTCGGTACAATGCCTCACAAGATAATTGGCTAAGTCGGCGAAACATGGCATCTCGGTCAGATAAATGGCTAGGAGTTGCTCGTCGGGAAATGAATCATTTATCTCAAGGCCATCATGTGGCCTCCCCTCCTCCTCCAAACGAGACAAGTGGTCCGCCACTTGGTTTTCACTACCCTCGCAGTCTTGAATCTCTAGATCAAACTCTTAAAAGAAGCACCCACTGCATTAATCTTGCTTTAGAATCTTTCTTTCTCATCAAATATCAAAGCGCCGCATTGTCGTTGTGTACAATCACCTTTGTACCCATCACGTACGGGCGGAACTTCTCCATAGAAAATAGCAAGGAGCTCTTTTTCGGTCACTGTGTAGTTGACTTGGGCATCATTCATGGTCTTACTACCATAGTAGACCGGATGGAAGATTTTTTTTATATGTTCCCCCAACACCTCTCCAACTGCCACATCACTTGCATCACACATGAGCTCGAAAGGCAAGCTCCAATCCAGTGTGGTGATTATAGGAGTAGTAGTCAACTTGAACTTAAGCAATTTGAATGCCTTCATACAATCTTCATTGAAATGGAACTTGGGATCCTTCTCCAAAAGTTTACACAAGGGGTTTACCACCTTACAAAAGTCCTTGATGAATCGGCAATAGAACCCTGCATGACCCAAGAAGCTCCTCACTCCTTTCATTGATGTAAGGGGAGTTTGGAGATCACCTCATTGGCCTTGTCGACCTCAATACCATGCTTTGAAATTTTGTGATCAAGGACTATGCCTTCCTCGACCATGAAGTGACATTTCTCCCAATACAAAACCAAGTTTGTTTCCTCACATCTTGCAAAACCTTGTCCAAGTTGTCCAAGCACTCATCAAAAGAATTCCCCACCATGGAAAAATCATCCATGAAGACCTCAAGGAAGTCCTCCACCATATCAGTAAAAATGGCCATCATACATCGTTGAAAAGTCTTCGGTGCATTGCATAACCCAAATGGCATCCGCGAGAATACGAAAGTACCATAAAGACAAGTGAAAGTAGTCTTTCTTGGTCCTCAGGTGCAATAAGAATTTTATTCTAGCCTGAATATCCATTGAGGAAGCAATAAAAAGCACGTCCGGCCAACCTATCAAGCATTTGATCAAGAAATGGAAGCGGGAAATGATCTTTCCAAGTGACTTTGTTGAGCTTCCTATACTCCATGCACACTCTCCACCCGGTGACCGTTCTTGTAGGGATCAACTCATTCTTGTCATTTGTTACCACAGTCATGCCCCTTTTATTTGGGACACATTGCACCTGAGAGGTCCACGAGCTATTACAAATGGGGTAAACAACCCCGACATGCAACCATTTTATGATCTCCTTCTTCACCAACTCTTGCATTGATTCATTTAATCTTCTTTGATGTTCAATGGAGGTTTTGGAATCCTCCTCCAAAATAATCTTGTGCATGCAAAAGGCGGGGCTTATACCCCTAATATCCGCCAATGTCCATCCTATAGATTTCTTCCTCTTTTGGAGCAACTCCAAAGTAAGTCTACATGCACGTTAGTCAAGCAAGAGGAAAGAATAACAGGTAAAGTAGAACATGGGCAAAGAAACTCATACCTGAGATGTGGAGGCAATGACTAATTCCAAAGTGGGAGGCTCCTCGATTGAGGGCTTTGTTGGAGGATTCTTCTGGTTCTCAAGATCTAAGGACAATGTTTGGGGTTCATAAGTATACCACCCCATTACTTTTAATGCATTTACACATTCCACAAATCCTTCCTTCTCATCATCGTCATGATTAAGCAACATAGCTTCCAAAGTATCATCAACATTCATCACAGCACTAGCATCATCAACAATCAGTTAGGTCACTATGTCCACAAACGAACAAACTTCATTTCTATTCGGTTGCCTCATAGATTTGCACACATGGAAAACCATCTTTTCATCGCCCACCCGGAAGGTGAGCTCACCGGTTTCCACATCAACAAGATCCTTCTCCGTAGCAAGGAGAGGTCTACCCAAGATAATAGGAACCTCATAGTCAACCTCGCAATCAAGAATCACAAAGTCCGTCGGAAGGATGAACTTATCAGCACGAATCAACATATCATCAATAATACCCAATGGTCTCTTCATAGTTTGATCCAACATTTGCAACCTCATAGATGTGGGTCTTGGTTTTTCAATTCCCAAAGTTTGGAACACAGAGTAGGGCATCAAGTTGATACTTTCCCCTAAATCACATAGAGCTTTGGCAAAGTCGGCGTTCCCAATAGTGCAAGGGATTGTGAAAGCGCTCGGATCTTCCAACGTCGGAGCCATTGAGTCAACAACAGCACTCACTTGATGTGTCATCTTGATGGTCTCATAATTCATTGATCTTTTCTTTGTTACCAAATCCTTCATGAACTTTGCATAATCGGGAATTTGTTCTAACGCCTCAACCAATGGCACATTAATGGATAAGCTCTTCATCATGTCAATAAACTTCTTGAATTGGTTATCACTATTTTGCTTGGCGAGCCTTTGAGGTTATGGAGGAGGAGTCCTTTGGCATTGGTGCCTTGGCCTTTGGCACTATCGGTTCCGATATGTCGATCATGTGTTCCCTAGATGGGTTCACTTATTCTTGTGTCTCCTCCAGATTCTCATCAATATCAATTCTCACATCTTCATTAGCTTGAACCACATTTCTTGGGATTTCATCTTTTTGAATCACTACATCATCATCCAAAACTCTTCTTTGGTTTGAGGTTGTTGCCTCCCCACCTTTTCCACTCCGTGTGGTTACGACCATGGCATGCCATCTTGATAAAATATCAAGGGTTGTGACTTCGGCCTAGTTGGGTACCTAATAAATTTAGAGTTTTAGGGCATGTTCGGTTAATTGGGATACAATGTAGCATCACATGCATGACTATCTCTAGATTCGACCCTTTAAGTAGGGCTATCATTTTCTTGAGTTCACCCCAATTTCTTGTTAGCCAAGCTTTCCAAGACTTAGTCACCCTTTCTCAAGTAGAAACTAAGTCAATTTTGCATGAATCAATGCATGCAATCATTAATTCTAGAATTCAAGCAAGAACTAAGGTAAATATCATATACCCAATCATAAATAAGCCCTAAATCAATCACCCATTAAGTACCCTTACTAGGGTTGGGTCACAACCCTAACTAAGGGTTTAGCTACTCAAAGAAAATGAAGAAATTAAAGAAGAAACTAAGATAAAATTCATAATATATGATTAAGTAAAGAAAATCTAATGTTAAGATGTTAAACTATTAAAAAGTTACCTAATACAGTAAGGAAAAACGACTATCTATTCTCAAGTGCACAAAACTTGACCTAAAAATGACAAAAAGATCTATTTATAACCAGCTAAAATTATTTGACAAAATTGCCCCTGTGCAGGTTATGCGGCTGCATAATTCTCTGTGTGGTCCGCATTTTGAGGCTGTCTTAATATGGTGGCTTTCTGCAGCCGCATAAAATCTGGGGTGCGGCCGCACTTCATCTAATTGTACGGACCGCACATTTCTGAGTGTGGTCGCACTCTTGATCTTGGGTTGGACTGGGACACTTTCTGCGAACCGCACATTTATGAGTGCGGCCGCACATTGAGCATTCTGCGGTCGCACAATAATAGTGCGATCTGTACTTTTTCATGCCTCAAGAACTCAACTCTCTGAATCTTGTCCTCTGCGATGCACAATAATGATGCGGTCCACATTTTGGTAAGGGATTCTGACAGTGACTCTTCAGAGTTTGTGGCCGCACACAGTATTGTGCGGTCCGCACTTTGGTCCTTTTTGTCTTGTTTTGGTCTTTGTCAAATTTTACTTCTTCTTGAGTTGATTTTAATTTCTTTGGCTCGTTTTCCAATATTCTTGCAAGAAATTACATTTTATTAGTTCTTGTGAATACCTTTAAGCATTTTTGAGCTAAAAGGCAAGTAAAAGAGAGCAAATAAGCAGTTAAAATCCATACTTATCCTTGTAACACCCCGTACATTTGGATTAGGTATGGATATGTTAAATGGGTATTAATTTGATATATTAGATATATGAAGTCCTATAGGGATGAGTATGAGTGAAAATAATTGTTTCAAAATCAAGATGGAAAGTGAGGTGAATAAGATTCGACAAAATCGACTAAGTGTACAGAAAGTCCGTCTTCCAGAAAGGTTTGGAGAAAATGTGTAAGATATTTAGAAAAACTCAAAACATGAAAGTTGTAGGCCTTTAAAATATCTTTGCAACGATATATTATGGATACTGAACAGATATTTTTTCAAAATGTAACGCACATTTTACAGAACAGTGCACAATCACCGCGCCCAGGACCGCGACCGCGGTTATGCGGCAGTGTTCCTGCCATTTACCGCGGTCGGGAACGCGTTCAGGCCTACAGGTGCATGGGGGCGGTCTTGGGGAGTCATTTTTAAAGCCCTATTTCGTCCCCCACAGCCCCAAAACATAAAAACTTGCTCTAGAAAGCGGAGCTCTCAAAAACCTAACTCCTTAAAGGTACCTCCACCATCCAAGGTAAGTTCTAATGGTGATTCTAAGTTTATTTCAATTCCCCAATGCCTTGTTAACATGGTTAAACCCTCCATATCATTAGATATTCGATTGGGACATCATTGTTGAGAGAAGGAACACTAGAACTCGAATTCAAGGGGATTGAACTTCACAAAGGTAATGTCTTCACCCTCTAATTGATTCTAACATTGGATAATGATTATAGACTCTAGTTCATGAGTTATGTGTTGATGGGTTTGATAGAAAAGCATGAACGGTTATAGGTTTGGGTTGTTGATTGTTGATTATTGGTTAAGGGTGTTTCTTACCTTATGGGTGATGAAGAATGATGTTGATTATAACCATTTGATACTTTAGAATTTATCTAGGAGCAAGAGAATGGGCTATTGGGTGTAGAAACACCATTAATAAGGGCTATGAAGCTTTATGCCACCAAGTGTTTGATAAAATGCCTAAGCGACCAAACATGACTATTGTTGCTAATTTGGAACCACTTTGACTTGTATTGATATAGATTAATGTTGAAAGGGTTGGCGAATATTGTATTATGATCAAGAGCAGGAACTTAAGGTATGTGAGGCTAACTCTCTATGTTTGGGAATGTTAATGATACTCCCTACACTATGTTTTTTTACCACGTTACCAATTGCCTTAGAGATATACATAAGCCTAGTTCCTTGAATAGTTACAGAACTTCTATTCTCTAGCTTCGTAAATCGTTCATGACTTTCATTCTGAACGTTGTAAAATCAATGCGTAATCAATATAGACTTGGGTTTGATGCCCATGAGTCTCAGTCTAGATTACTCAGCATGTCATAAACAGTTGAAGTTTCAATTTTTATAATCAGTTCATGAATACATGTCTCAGTCTAGGATTCTCGTAAACAGTTCATAAATAGTTGAAGTTTTAAATGTACTGACGTCCCTTTTTGCCCGGGGCCTGCATCTCATGATGCAGGTACTGATTTACAGGTTGAAGATTCAGAGCGCTATGATTCTCGTACTAGCTATTTGGTGATCCCTAGTTCTTTCGGGGCATTATCATTACCTTACAGTCTTCAGTATTTTTAGATAGTCAGTGTATTCAGTACTTCATTAGAGGCTTCATAGACTAGAGTAACAGTTAGACAGAGTCACAGGAATTTAAGGTTAAGCAATGTTTCTACATATATGTTTCAGACTTATATTAGTGTTTCCGTATTTGATTTACATCGTTTATACTTTCAGTATATCAGCATGTGTTAGTTTATCTTCTGCATTCAGTATGTTATGATATCACATGTTGATTCAGCCAGCCAGTTGGTTCGCTCGATCACATGTAGTCAGGCACCGAGTGTCGTGTTACGTCCAGGCCCTGACTCGGGGCGTGACAAAGCTTGGTATCAGAGCACTAGGTTCAAGAGTCCTAGGGGGTCTATGAAATCTTGTCCAGTGGAGTTTCCTTTATATGTGTGTGCCGGCAACTCATATAAATGGTTAACTACCAACACATCTAGGATTGTCTCACTTCTTTCTACTCTAGATCGTGCCATGAAGTTTAGAGGAACAATTAACCTTCTGTTCCTATCATATTCCATATGTATCTAATGCCCAAGCAATGGGGAAGAAAAACCCAAGCATCTAGAGATGATTATTTCGCATTGGGGTATAATTATGGAGTATAGGTTGGTAAGAAATGAGACATGAGATGATGTTAAAAGTGGGATGCAATGGGTAGTAGTACAGATTAGAGCATAACCTTATCAGAAAGTACAAAAGTACTTATCATGTTCTATGGTTCACTTTAGCTCAATTACCAGTTATACAATCTTTCAGTTAGCAAGTTTATGGTTATTCAGTACGCCAATTATTAGTTATTCAGTTACCAGATCTCCAAATTTCAATGTATCAAAGTTTTTGGAGACTTGTGATTATACAATGATGCATATGGATGCTCAAATAAAATGTAAGTAACAGTGATTATAGACAGATCTTCGCATGTTTTAGGGATTAAGACCCAAGACTCACTGGATGGTGCATGAAGTGATTTATCAGATGTGTATGGCAGTGTATCCATATGTCAGACCCCATGGTGTATCAGGTTAAGAATTCAACCGTAGTGGGCATAGAATTGATCACTATAGTTTTGGACAGAAAAAAGCCTAAGGAAAATATAGCTAAGAATAATATGATGTACGAAATGAGAACCAAGAGCAGGCAACATTGAATTTTAAGGAATGATTTTAAGTTGTTTAGATTACAAATCAGAACTAGACGTACCACGTTAGTAAGTTACTATAAGAAGTGGCTATTATTGTGAGATAAAAGATAGGACATCTCCCCTTCAAATGATGTGACTGTGTTTTTAGGCCGGAGGTTTATAGTCTGAAGTGATTTTGAAGTGTATAGAAAGTTTGGGGTTAGATATTCCAATTTCGTTTGAGGCATATGAACTTTCTCTAAGTGTGATCCATGTACATAGTTCAAAAAAAAAGGGGAGATAAGTATGCGACCGTAGAACAGGGTTAGATGGTGAGGGAAGTTAGAAATCGCCTTATGCTTCACTTTAGTTATTCAAAGCAGAACATGAACACATGACGCTAGCAGGTAGTTAGTAAACGAATAGTTAGTATGTTTGAGTAGATACAGTGAATTAGCACTTTCATCATAGCTAGTAGAGGTATAATTTGATTTACTTGGTAAAGTTAACGATAGTGAGTGGGTAACAGTTTGAAACACCGAACGCATGTTAGAACCCGAAAAGTTTAAGTTAAACCCGAAGTACAGAGGCAGTAGGAAAAAAATAATCAGCTAGCAGTGAGAGAGCAAGCTATAGAAGAATAGCCTTTAGGAATTATCGAAATGTGGTTTCTCAAAGACTGACAGTGTGAGCAGAGTTAAATTATTAAGATTGTGTATGATATTTTGAATACATTAGCTTTCCGTTATGTGAATAATTTAGTTTTTCCTAACTCTAAAGTTAGTTGGAAGAGTAGTCGTCATTGACATAGAGTGCAAAGAATTGCAGAAAATAAGGAAAGTTATTTGGATCCCAACAAAAAGAGAAGGATCCGCAAGTATAAGACCCTTAGTCTAAGAGGTGATGTGAAAACCATCAGTAAGTCCAGATGAAACTCGAATAGTTAGCATTGGATATGAAAAAGAAAATTAGTTTGGTAATGAGGGAAAATTGTATAATTACCATAGGGATTATGTCTAGCATGTGTAAGAAACACAAGGTGAGTAGAATGATCACCAAGCTTAGTTATTGATGATAAAGTGATCACAGAAAAGCTATAAAATCATTCCTATTTATGTGTTATGAGGGTAGTGCCACTGCACAGGACTCTAAAATTTAGAGTACATGTCAAAGACTTAGTTCACAATAGTGCTATAAGTGTTTTCAGGAAGTGATAAGATAAAGTGTGGGAATTATAACTCATGATTGAGGTAGATAAGAGAACTTTGGTGAAAGAAGTTCACCAGCCAAGATAGGAGTTCGACTTCAGACTCCGAAGATGACGGAGTTGTTGTCTAGAACAAGACTTGTTTCCCCTTAGTAGCTGAAGGGAAGGAGAAACAATTTGATGATCCCTATGTGTTGCTGTTGAAAGAGGAGATTCATAAGTATAAGATGATGGATTTTGAACAAGGGGGAGATGATGGTACTTTGAGGTACCTAGACAAATTGTGTGTTCCAGACATAGATAGACTTAAAGAGGGAAGATCATGTTACTAGCCCATAATTCCAGGTATTCTTTCTATCCAGGTTCCCCAAATATGCATCATGACCAAGGAGATTTATTGGTTGAACGACATGAAAAAGAACATTGCAGACTTTATGGCCAAGTGTCTGAATTATCAGTAAGTGAAAGTTGAGCAGTAGAAAGCCCAATGTTTTACCACAGAATACACATATTTTGAGTGGAGACGGTAAATATGGAATTTATAACAGGATTATCTTGCTCAATTTGGAAGCATGATTTGATGAGTGATTGTAAATCGACTTACCAAGTCAGCACACTTCTTGCCAGTAAAAAATACAAATTCAGTAAAGGATTATGCCAATTTGTATATCTAACAAATCGTATGATTGCATGGGAATCCGTTTTCCATCGTTTCAGACTATGGTTCTCAATTTAAGATGAACTTTTAGAAGTCCTTTCAGAAATGATTAGGCACAAGTTTTCCATCCTCAGAAAGATGGGCAAGCAGAGTGCATCATTCAAATAATTGAGGATATCCTTGATTGTAAAGGTATTTGGGATGATCACATACCTCTCATTGACCTTGCTAATAATAACACCTACCATTCTATTACCAAGATGGTACCGTGCGAGACTTTGTATGGGAGAGGCTGTAGATCGCCAATTGGTTGGTACAAAGTTGGTGAGAGTTGTTAGGACCAAATTTGGTCTATCAGACTATAGAGAAATTTAAGTTGATTCAAGAGCGTTTGAAGACGACTCAGAGCTGCCAAAAGTCCTATTCGAGCATGTGACATAGAGACCTAGGTTTCAAGTTAATAATTGGGTGTTTCTGAAATTTTTGCCTATGAAAGGCGTTATGAGATTTGGGAAGAAGGGAAAGCATAGTCCCTGCTATATTGGGCCATATAGAATCTTGCAAAGGATCGGTCAATTATCTTATGATTTGGAGTTGCCACCAGAATTAGTGGTGGTACATCCAGTAGTTCATGTGTCATGTTATAACATTCAAGTTTCCAATACTCAGCTACTCATGTCAATCCAATACTTAGATATTCATGCCAGCTTAGTACTCTGACATTGATGTTAGTTTCTCAAGTATTCGTGACAGTTCAATATTCCTATATCTATGTTAGTTCAATATTCATGTATCGATGGCAGACCAATATTCAGTCAATGCAGTAATCATTTAGTTCAGTAATCATGTATTCATTCAGTTTAGTATGCAAGTAATAATGCAAGTTCATGTTTCCACCATACCCGTTTAAGGTCCGGAGTTAGCAAAAGTTACAGTTACAACAATCATTCGAGGACGAATGATCCCAAGGGGGAAATAATGTAACACCCCGTACATTCGGATTAGGTATGGATATGTTAAATGGGTATTAGTTTGATATATTAGACATATGAAGTCCTATTGGGATGAGTTTGAGTGAAAATAGTTGTTTCAAAATCAAGATGGAAAGTGAGGTGCATAAGATTTGACAAAATCGACTAAGTTTATAGAAGGTCCGTATTCCAAAAGGGTTTGGTGCAAATTTGTAAGATATTTGAAAAAACTCAAAACATGAAAGTTGTAGACCTTTGAAATATATTTCCAACGATATATTATGGATCATGAACGGATCTTTGTGAAAAATGTTACACGCATTTTACAGAACAGTGCGCAATCACCACGCCCCGGACCACGACCGCGGTTATGCGGCAGTGTTCCTGCCAATTACCATGGTCGGGACTGCGGTCAGGCCTACAGGTGCATGGGGCGGTCTTGGGGAGTCATTTTTAAAGCCCTATTTCGTCCCCCACAGCCCCAAAACATAAAAACTTGCTTTAGAAAGAGGAGCTCTCAAAAACTTAACTCCTTAAAGGTCCCACCACCATCCAAGATAAGTTCTAATGATGAGTCTAAGTTTATTTCAATTCCCCAATGCCTTATTAACATGGTTAAACCCTCCATATCATTAGCTATTCGATTGAGACATTATTGTTGAGAAAAGGAACCCTAGAACTCGAATTCGAGGGGATTGAACTTCAAAAAGGTAATGTCTTCACCCTCTAATTAATTCTAACATTGGACAATGATTATAGACTCTAGGTTATGAGTTATGTGTTGATGGGTTTGATAGAAAAGCATGAACGGTTATAGGTTTGGGTTGTTGATTGTTGATTGTTGATTATTGGTTAAGGGTGTTTCTTACCTTATGGATGATGAAGAATGATGTTGATTATAACCATTTGAGACTTTAAAATTTATCTAGGAGCAAGAGAATGGGTTATTGGGTGTAGAAACACCATTAACAAGGGCTATGAAGCTTTATGCCACCAAGTGTTTGATAAAATTCCTAAGTGACCAAAATATGACTATTGTTGCTAATTTGGAATCACTTTGGCTTGTATTGATATAGATTAATGTTGAAAGGGTTGGCGAATGTTGTATTATGATCAAAAGCAGGAACTTAAGGTATGTGAGGCTAACTCTCTATGTTTGGAAATGTTAATGATCCTTCCTACACTATGTTTCTTTTACCACGTTACCAATTGCCTCAGAAATATAGTTAACCCTAGTTCCTTGAATAGTTGCAGAACTTCTATTCTCTAGCTTCGTAACTCTTTCAGGACTTTCATTTTGAACGTTGTGAAATCAGGTGCATAATCAATATAGACTTGGGTTTGATGCCCATGAGTCTCAGTCTAGATTACTCAGCATGTCATAAATAGTTGAAGTTTCAATTTGCATAACCAGTTCATGAATACATGTCTCAGTCTAGCTCTATTCAGCATTCAAGTATCATGTAACTCAATATGATTCAGTATTCAGTATGATTCTCAGTTCCTGAATGTTGAACACCTGTATTTGGGCCTGAGGCCGTAGTTTATATGCTTTATGCATGTTTGGACCTGAGGTCGTAGTTTATACTTTATGCATTTTTGGGCATGAGGCCGTAGTTATGTATATGTATACTTGGGGCTGAGGCCGTAGCTTGTGCACATATATATTGGGCCCGAGGCTGTAGCTTACTCAGATAAACAGATTGTTCATCATTAAGAAGAGGGAGTATTCATATGCTTACTTCCTTTCAGTTCAATTATTACTTATCATTTCAGTTATCAGTTATCATTTTAGTATTCAGTTATCAGTTATCATTTTACTTTCAGTTTCAATAGTTATCAATTATCAATTATCAATTCTCAGTCATCAGCTTAGTTTCAGTTTCAGTATTTATAATTCTTTCTTTCAGTTTCTTTACATACCAGTGCAACTCAAATGTATTGACGTCCCTTTTTGCCCATGGCCTGCATCTCATGATGCAGGTAATGATTTACAGGTTGACGATTCAGAGTGATAGGATTCTCATACCAGCTATTTGGTGATCCCTAATTCTTTCTAGGCATTATCATTACCTTATAGTCTTCAGTATTATTAGACAGTCAGTGTATTTAGTACTTCATTAGAGGCTTCATAAACTAGAGTAACAGTTAGACAAAATCACAGGCATTTAAGGTTAAGCAATGTTGCTACATTTCAGACTTATATTAGCGTTTCCGTATTTGATTTACATCATTTAGACTTTCAATATATCAGCATGTGTTAGTTTATCTTCTACATTCAGTATGTTCTGATATCACATGTTGATTCAGCCAGCCAGTTGGTTTGCTCGGTCACATGTAGTCAGGCACCGAGTGTCGTGTTACGTCCAGGCCCAGGTTCCGGGCGTGACAATCATAGTTCGGCCTACATCATTTGGTCGAGAGTCGTAGAACAGCTCGGTCTACAAGATCAAATTGTGCCCGCTGCCCAAGTCCTTAATGGATTCAACATGGCCTGTGAAACCACTAAAGGGGAAATAACATTACCAGTCAATATCGTCGGGACCATCCAGGAAGCCAAGTTTTATGTGATCGAAGGAGACATGAGATACAACGCCCTATTCGGGAGGACATGGATCCACAACATGAGAGCAGTGCCTTCGACCCTTCACCAAGTGTTAATATTCTTGAGGCCGGGAGGAATTAAGACGATCTACGGAGAACAACCATCCGCAAAGGAGATGTTTGTAGTTAATGAAGTAATTCCGATATCAAAAATTGTAAAATCAAAGGAGCCAAGGTCGGAAGAAAAATAAGAGGACAAATAGAAATCGCCAATGCCAGCCGCAACCCTACCAGACAAGTAAGAGACTGACGAAGACGACAATTACGGGGTTCCCCATTTTTATAGTCCCTGATGATTCGACGCTACCAAATCAGCGGTCGAAGACATGGAGGAGGTAATATTTATGAAGCATCTACCCGATTGAAAGGTATACCTAGGCACGGGGCTAACTCCAAAGCTGAGGAAAAAACTCATTCAATTTCTTATAGCTAACATGTATTGTTTCGCGTGGTCCCATCTTGACATGACAGGGATCCCCCCGGTAATAACCACCCACAAGCTAATCCTGGACCCGAAATTCCATCTGGTCAAGATGAAAAGGAGGCCCCAGTCTGAGGTCAAACACACTTTCATCAAGGACAAGGTATCTAAACTCCTAAAAATAGGGTCTATTCGGGAGGTTAAATACCCAGATTGGTTAGCAAACGTAGTGGTATTCCCTAGAAAGGGGAACAAAATAAGAATGTATGTAGATTATAAAGATTTCAACAAAGACTGTCAGAAGGACTCCTTTTCTCTGCCCAACATCGATCGCATGATCAGTGCCACGGCTGGCCACGATACTCTTAGCTTTCTCGATGCCTATTCCGGATATAACCAAATACGGATGTACCCGGATGATTAGGAGAAAACCTCTATCATTACCAAGTACGGCACGTACTGTTATAACGTGATGCCATTCGGACTAAAAAATGCTGGTGGCACTATCAGCGCTTGGTAAACCGGAAGTTTGAGGAACAAATAGGAAAATTGATGGAGGTTTATATTGATGACATGTTGGTTATGTCCCTGTGAGCAGAGGACCATTTAAAACATTTGCAGGAAACTTTCAGCATTTTGAAAAAGTACAATATGAAGCTGAACCTAGAGATGTGTGCGTTCAGAGTCGGATTAGGTAAGTTCCTCAGGTTCATGGTATCCAACTGAGGAATCGAGATCAACCTCGACAAAATCAAAGCCATCGAAGATATCACGATGGTGGAAAACGTGAAGGTCGTGCAAAAATTCACCGGACGCATAGCTTCCGTAGGGCGATTCATCTCGAGTTCATCGAATAAGAGTCACTGATTCTTCTTGTTTCTCAAAAAGAAGAACATATTTCATGGACTCCAGAATGTCAATGGGCCTTGGAGGAGATCAAACGATATTTATCGAGCCTACCATTACTTCATACACCGAAAAATAGATGAACAGATGTACTTGTCCTTGGCAATATCGGAAATATAGGTAAGTGGAGTCCTTGTTCGAGAAGAGAAAGGTATGCAATCTCCAATTTATCATGTTAGAAAGACCCTAGGAGAGGCCGAGACTAGGTACCTTTACCTAGAAAAACTGGTGCTCGCTTTACTAAGCGCCTATAGAAAACTAAAACCTTATTTTGAGTTCACCCCATATGTGTTGTAACAACTTACCGGTTGCAAAATATTATTCACAATCCCGAGCTCTCGAGATGATTGGCCAAGTGGGCCGTTGAAATCAGTGGATACAATATTATCGACCCCGAACAACCAGCAAATCTCAAATTTTAGCAGATTTCATGGCTGACTTTACCGCGCCCTAATACCCGAGGTTGAACGAGAGTTATTGGTGAACTCAGGGACGTCCTCGAGAATCTATACCCCTCTTTACAAACGGTGCCTCGAACGCAAAAAGGTCCGACTCAGCATTGTTTTAAAGACACCAACAGGCAATGTAGTTAGACAATATATTAGGACTATAAAATTGACTAACAACGAGGCCGAATATGAGGTCATGATTGCAGGTCTCAAACTAGCCAAAAGCTTGGGGGCTGAGGTGATCGAATTTAAGTGCGACTCTCTCCTCGTGGTAAACCAAGTTAATGGAACATTCTAGGTCAGAGAAGAACGAATGAAAGATACCTGGATAAGTTACATGTAGCATTACATCGGTTCAAGGAGTAGGTTTTACAACACGTACCCCGGGACTAAAACAGTGAGGCCGATGCCCTTGCTAACTTAGGATCATCGGTTGAAGACAATGATATAATTTGGGAGCAGTGGTGCAACTCATGAGATCGGTGGTAAAAGAAGGTCATGCCGAGATAAACTCTACAAGCTTGACTTGGGATTCGAGAAACAAATAAGTTGAATATCTGAAGACTAGTAAATTGCCCTCGGATCCAAAAGAATCGAGGGCCCTCCGTACAAAGGCAACCCGGTTTTGTTTGTCTAAGGATGGAACCTTGTTCAAAAGAATGTTCGATGGCCCGTTGGAAATATTTCTAGGACCAGTAGATACCGATTACGTTCTGGGGGAAATTCACGAGGGCACCTGTAGAAATCATTTAGGCATCGAATCATTGGTTTGAAAGGTGATTAAAGCAGATTATTATTGGATTGACATGGAAAAGTATGCAAAGGAGTTTGTACAATAATGTGATGGATGCCCACGACATGCTTCGATGATACATCAACCAGGAGAGCTACTACATTCAGTTTTATCACCATGGTCGTTCATGAAGTGCGGAATAGACATCGTCGGCCCCCTTCTATGGGCACCCGGTAAGGCCCAATTTATTTTATTTATGACTGACTATTTTTCTAAGTAGGTGGAAGCCTAGTCATACGAGAATCTCAGGGAAAACGATGTCAACGATTTCATCTGGGAACATATCATATGTTGGTTTAGAATGCTGGCCGAGATTGTGTGCGATAACGGGAAACAATTCATTAGTAGCAAGGTGACCAAATTTCTCGAAGACCACAAGATCCAAAGAATACTATCAACACCCTCTCACCCTAGTGGGAACGGAAAAGCCAAATAAACCAACAAAACCATACTCCAGAACCTTAAAAAGAGGTTGACCAATGCCAAAGGAAAATGGAAGGAACTCTTGCCCGATGTTCTTTGGGCATATCGTACGACCTTGAAGTCCAGTTCCGAGGCCACTCTGTTCTCATTGGTCAATGGCATTGAAGCTCTGATATCGGTCGAAGTCGGAGACCAAGCATCAGATTTCGATATGAAACAAAGGAATCAAATGACGAGTCCATGAATACGAGCCTGGAGCTATTGGATGAAAGGCGTGAAGCCGCCCTTGTTCAGCTGGCTACCCAAAAGAAGCGGATCAAGAGATATTACAACAGAAGGACCAACCTTCGGTACTTCAACGTCGAAGACTTAGTTCTAAGGAAGGTCACGTTGAACACTCGAAACCCGAACGAGGGAAAGTTGGGACCGAACTGGGAAGGGTCGTATCATATCATCGAAATCACCGTAAAAGGATCCTACAATCTCAGGACAATGAACGGTGAACAGCTACCGAAAAATTGGAATATAACTCACTTAAAATGATATTACTGCTAAGGTACGACCCGATTCATTATCTTTTATTTATTTTTTGGACTAATACCTGCAGGTGATCGACAAGAAACAGTACGAAGTTTTTAGGTCTAAAGCACGCGCTGTACTCTTTTTCCCTTGAACCGGTTTTGTCCCAAACGGGTTTTCCAGCAAGGTTTTTAACGAGGCAACATTGGATCATGCTAACTTAGAATCAAAGACCCGAATCGTTGTCGGAGATCACATTAACAGTATCCAAGGCTCTTCTACAATCAACCTCGAATACTAGGGGGCATTACCCTTAGGTATCGACTTTAGCAAGGAAAGAAATTTTGTTGCTGAAGGGTATCGATCAATAGGATTCATTGTAAGGTCCAAATGGTCAAATGAACCGTTCCCACATAGGCTGCTCGAACCCTGACACAAAGCATGTACACATATGTTACTATTATGCACAAGATTAAAGAGAAGTCTCTTCCTTGCAATCATCTTGTCTTTTAAAGTTTTCTTCTTTAAATTCCTTAAAGAATTTTCTACTTCAGATCCCCTAAAGGTAATGAGCCCAAGGGCCGCTTATAATCGGAGTTCAAATGATCACTCTCTCATTTAGGGATTGTCTTCCAAAAACAAACTCGGACGGCCCAAGCTACTAGACATCGGGCTATTAGGCAGCCCCCAAATTTTAAAGGCCATGGCCACCTCCGCTCGGAGACTGTTATCTTGGGAAAGCCTGGATAACTTGGGAAAGCAAGTCTACGGCCATATTAACATGGCTCAGAGATGTCCGAGACCCGTAACAAAAACTAGGCCTTCAAAATAGAAAATTTTTAATAACTGGTTCTAAAGGCTACCCTCGACAAACTATAATCCAAATTACTTACTTTGGAGAAAGTTTCCAGTAACACCGAACTCCTAAAACACCTTAAAAAAGAATAATGGAAAGGCGAGGTTTTTTTGAACCTTCGAACATAGCCTAAGTTACATGTTAAGGCATTTCGATCTTTGTGAACCAAATAACAAAACAAAGGAAAAATTTGAAAGCTATAAGGGAAAGAAAGCCTTATATATATTTATCCAAAATTCTATTTACAAGAGCCAAATAGCCCCGTTACAGAAATCTTCAATGGCCAAAACGGCCTCAAAAACAAAAGACAATACGTATAAAAGGATCCTAAGTGGCCTAATCTTCATCGTGGGTCGCGTCGTCGCCTTTGGGGTCTTAACCACCTTCGGGCTCATCCGACCCCTCGGAATCCACCTCCTCAAGATAAGCCAGCTTCTTGGCCCTGGCCTCAGATATCTTGGAATTCTCTATCTCAAACACCAGGTCCAAGCCCTAAGTTTGAACTCCTTCGAGGGCCTCCCTTCGGGATTGCCACTTCATGTGCTCCACCAAATGCTTTACTTGATCTTGGTTTTCCTCAGCATCGGCCTTATACTGGGCCACTTCCTCATCACCTTCGGCCTTGACCACTGCAATCTCAGACCTGGCCGCCTCAAGTTCCTTGGCCAGATTTTCTTGGCTCGAAACCACCGAGCTCAACTGAGACCGGACCTCATCAATTTTTTTGGCCTGTGTCGAGACCTTTTCCTTTATAGCCCAAAGCTGAGCCTCAAATGATACCAGTTGTACCTGAACAACCTCTTTTTTTTAGGCTAGGAGGTCCATATTTCTTTCATTCTTCGGCCTCAGCTTTTATCGTACCCACCTCCTCCTAGAGTTGCCCGATCTATTCAAGTCTCTTTTGCACCTGCAGGTTCGGATTGTTAGCCGCTGTGTCCAAATCTTCATCACTATTTTCAAGTACTCAATTTACCTGCTCGACCCATTCGGCATGCTCTTTCCGAGCCGCTTCTAGCTCGCCCTAGAGTCTCTCACAGAGAAGCTTGTAGGTGTCCCTCTTCTTAGTAAGCTCCCGAACCTCAATCTCGTGTTGGGTTAACTCCTCACGATATCGGAGAAAGGTTTCATGGTGAAGTACCGAGTCCTGCAAGCATAAAGAAAAGTGTTAAGATTATTTGTAACTTAAAATCTAAAGTAAATAATAAAGAGGCACTCCAAGTTACCCGATCCAATGGCTCTTAAGATTCATTGAACAGGCAGGGCGCTTCCCCCTTGTCCATCTTGGTCTGGTCCTCTTCGATCACCAAGAACCAAAGATAGCTAGCCACCCCCACGGGAGCGGAGAGAACCCGGGCATCCTCCAGGATAGAGATAATTATTGACCGCTTTTGGTCAGGATCAACATTCAGAGCCAGGAACCGATCCACTAATCTCGAACTCAAAGAAAACCCGTTGGCTCTCGAATACGGTGCCTTATTTGGCACCGGTAAGTTACCAAAACCGGTAACATCCTTCAAGGTAGTAGATTCTAATCCATCAAAGAAGTTATTGAGATCTGTCGCCCGCTGACGCCCCTCATTTGAACAATCTTTTAGCATACCGGCCTCGTTGATCATGGAATCGGAGAATAAAGGAGACCCGTATATATCAATCTCCCCAAGCGCATCTTTCGGAGCACTTGACTCTACTCGAGGAATATAAGCTCTGGTATCCTTCTCGACCTCCCTAACTTGGGGAAGAATGGTCTCACCCCTATCCGGTTCAGAAACCCCGATCACTGCCCTCTTAGTAGTCTCCCTGGCTCGAGTCTATGCGGTGTGGACTCGCACCCGAGCCACTAGCTCGGAATTTTCTTCTTCTTCTTCGGACTCATCCCTCGACGGACTAAGTCTGATGGGAGGGCACCGATGCTTTCCTTGGGTTTGTGCACCTGCCTCCTTTTTGGTTTCTACTTCTCCGAGTTCGGGAAACTCGGAACCCCTTTTCTTTTCTTCTCTTTATCCTGCTTCAGAGTAGGTGATTGGGGGAGGACGACTTCTTCTCCGGACGGGGGCCTCATTGCAACATTCTTCCCAAGGTCTACAAAGAAAAAAAGATGAGTAAACTCGGAAAAAAACCCAAGTGATGTCATTTCTAGGAATGAATCTTACCATGAGAACAGGCCTCCACCAGCCCTTTGAAAGTCTGTGCCACGCGCGCACGGAATAGGGCTTCTGTGATACAATGCCCTCGGCCCACTCCTTGAGTCGGGGAACTGCATTCAGCACCCGAGCAATAGTTGTACCATGAAACATCGCTAAGATGGGACGAAAAGGAAAAGCAATAAATGAAATCTTAGAGGTAAGGTTATACTTACGTTTCATGTTCCATTTCTCGGGAAATGGCATATCGCATATCCTCAATCGGTATTATATCAGAGGTCTTCACTCAAACAAATAGGCCTAATCAGCCTCGGTCTCGATCCTCGTCTATGCTTGAGAATGGGGCCTTAGTGGCCCGACGGGTAAGTTTTATGAATCCCCCTCGGTAGATCCGAGGAATGTATAAACGCATGAGATGATCAATGGTGAAAGGGCACTTGTCGATTTTTCTTACGAAGAAGTAGAGGAGAATCACTATCCTCCAAAAGGGGGGATGAATTTGACCAAGGGTCACCTCATACCTCTTAAAGAAGGTTATGATGACCGGGACTAGAGGGCCCAACGTTAAGGGATAAGTGTAAACACATAAAAATCCATGCATGTGGGTAGTGATCGACTCCTTGGGCGTAGGCACCACCACGTGTGTACTAGCCCAATTACAATCTTCCTTGATTTTGGAGAGGAGGTTTTCACTGATGGAGCATATAAATCTCGAGAACGGCTCACATTGACCCGGTACGGAAGAGGTTTTTTCAACTTTGAAGTCAGCACTGATTGGACACCCCGCAGGAACGAACATAGTTAAGGAGGGCTCCGATGTCTTTTCCTCGACAACAGTAGACAGAACATTTTCTTCTTCAGCCGGTCGTGAGGCAGAGGGAGTTTCTTTCTGGGGAACAGGCTTTGAAGTTTTTGACATTTTTAGGGAAATTAAGAGAAAAGAAGAAGTTGAAAGGATGTGTTTAATAATTTGAGGTAAAGAGCAGAAGTTCCTATGAAGTGATCTCAAAAGTAATCAAAGAACATATGTTGGAGAATATAGAAATTTCTAGTGTGTGAGGGAAGAGGCTTTGAAAGTAAAGTTTGAATAAGATAATGGGGGGATATTTATAGTGTGCAAACGACAGTTCAAAACCCGTAATAGCCGACCAGTAACTGACAAACATTTAATGACATTAAATACATGACTGACGAGACATTTCGTCAGTTTTGTCGTTTCTGGCGCGAAGAACCAAGACGAAGATCGAGGTCTCCTATCATTTCTTGTTGTTTACTCTCCGAAAAATGAGGGGACTATCTGTATACGGTCAAACCGGACTCGTCTATTGCATGACAGGTCGGGACTGAAACAGGACGGGTTGAAGCTCGACCCTGGACTATATCGAACCAAGGCACGAAGTTAGATCATTGAGCTCGTGACTCCGTAATCGACCCCGACACCGAACAAGATTGAGGAAAATTTATCGGGCCAAATAACTAAAGTTCAAAATATCCGCAATCGATCAGATATCACGACGGAAATCTCGGCACGTAACAAGGAGAGGCCGATTAGTTAGCAAATTATGAGATTTTTTACATTTTATAAAATTGTACCTAGAATAGGACTGCTCTACTATATAAAGAGGGGGTCGGATCATTTGTAACACGTATCCCAAAGAAATATAATGTTATTTATAGTCCTTTCTATCTTGTCATTTTGTTTCAACATCGATTGAGGCATTTCTTGACTCGAAGATTACCAACCTTCAAGGCTAAGACTGTTCAACTTGTGTGGTTTACATTTATTTTCCTACAATTAATTTCAATTAATCTGATTTCTCATTTTGTATCAAGTTCGATCTCATATCCTTAAAATCGCGTATAAATTCAATCGTTATCCAATTTTGAGGGTGAACAATCACAATTAAAGTCAATGATTTATATGTATAAATAATACTTTAGTTGATCTAAATATTATAAATATAATTAAATGACCATTTTATGTAATATAAAATTTATTTTTAAAGGCAAATAAAGGAGTATATTTCGTTAAGGGTTTTCGTGCTTGTCACGACCTGGAATTCCCATCGCTGGGACCGTGATGGCGCCTAACATTCCACTTGCTAGGTGAGTCACGTTAGAGTATTATTGAACCAATTCTACTACAATTCAGTAATTAACAGTAAATAAGATATAAAGAGTGCGGAATATTATAACAACTTTATCATTTGTCACTACCCGGATCTGGTGTCACAATTCTCGAGCATTCTAGAATTTACTACAAGTACAAGTCTGAAAGAAATACAACTGTTTGAATGAAAGAAAAAATAAAACAAAAAAGATAGACGAAGACTTCAAGGTCTGTGAACGCCGACAGATCTACCTTTAAGTCTCCAGATAACGGGTCCAACAGCCAACTCTCGGTCAACCAGAGTCGGTGCCAAAATCTGCACAGAAAGTGCAAAGTACAGTATCAGTACAACCGACCCCATGTACTGGTAAGTATCGAGCCTAACATTGACGAAGTAGTGACGAGGAAACCTACAATCAAACCCATACAGTTTAACCGTGTATATATAAGTAACAGAAAAGAACTAAACAGATAATATCGAGAGGGAAAACATGATGAGGGGAAATACGAGATAGAGAATTACAGCAGATAGATAACTTGAACAGTAAATATACTATGAACCAACAAGAATCAATGAACACAATAAAGGAGAAGTACACGGTATCACGCTTCGTGCTTTTACTCTCATCCTTACCATAATATAATAGAAACGACACGACATCATCCTTTGTGCATTAACTCGCATAACATGACACGGCATTACCCTTCGTGCATTACACTCATAATATGGCACGGGATCACCCTTCGTGTATTAACACTCTCAACCTCACATAAAGTCAATAGAAACGGCACCGCATCACCCTTCGTGCATTAACACTCTTCCTCACCAAAATAATGAACAATGGTAGTAGGGAGATAGAAACAACAAGATCAAATCTTACTTCGACATCGGTTCCACAATACCAAACTCAACTTGATTCAACATCAATCAATACCAAAATCCGTAAACATATTAATAATGATCAACATTACAATTAACTAGTCTAAGAATGTATAATCTAATCAAGGGAAGCAACAATTACAAGAATAGGGTCCACCCGCATACTATAACCCAACAACAATGCATAGGTACTCGTCACCTCACCTATATATGGTATCCAATATCTAAACACGTAGCAAATAGACAATTAAGTCTGAAACCCTCAAGCCAAGGTTAACCACTACACTTACCTCGCTCCAACGGCCAATTCAAAGCTCAGTCACAGCTTTTCCCTTCAAACAAGCTTCTGAACCAATAGAATCTAGCAAATTACCAACCAAACAATTCAAATAAATCCTTAGGAACTACCCACGATTGTAAAGAATTCAATTTAGGTCATATTGAAAAAGTCAACACCCAGGCCCGCTTGGTCCGAACCCAAAATTCGGACCAAAACCTGACTACCCATTCACCCCCGAGCCCGGTTATAAAATTAATGTTGGAATCCGACCTAAATTTACGGTCTAAATCCCTAGTTTCTATCGAAAAATCCCTAATTTCACCAACAAAACCTTAGATTTTTGGTTGAATCTTGTGAAAAAGTAGTGAAAGATTGAAAGAAATTAGTTTAAGATCACTTACCAATGATTTCGGGAAGAAAAGTTCTTTGAAAAACCGCCTCTTGTGGTTTAGGTTTTGAAAATTTTGGGAAATAAATCAAAAATCCCGCCTAAGTCTCATTATCTTCAGCTGCAGATGTCGCATTTGCGACATTTTCTTTGCAAATGCGAAAAGGTTCTTGGGCCTGCAGTCTTCGCAAATGCGAACATGTGTTTGCAAATGCGAACTGAAGATGATCGCAAATGCGAAGTCCACCCCCCAGCCCAATTGCTCGCAAATGTGATTGGTTATTCGCAATTGTGATCTCACAAATGAGAGACCTGCAAACCTGATGCACACCAGCTAAAATTTCTAAGTCCAATTCACTATGTAGCTTATCCAAAACTCACTCGAGCCCTCGGGGCTCTAAATCAAAAGTGCACACTAGTCTAAAAATATCATACGAACTTGCTCGCGCGATCAGATTGCCAAAATAACACCTAGAAATATGAATTGAACACCAAATAAAATGAAATTTTCAAGAAAGCTTTGAAATCTCTCTTTTTACCACCGGATATCCGAATCACGTCAAACCGACTCCGTACTCACCAAATTTCACAGATAAGTCAAAAATATTATATTGAACATGTATCGGGCTCCGAAACAAAAATACGGACCTTGTATCAACAAGGCCAAACATCAACCAATTCTTAGAAACCATTAAATTTCCAGACTAATTTTTAATAAAAATTCATAACTCAGGTTAGGGACCTCCGATTTCGATTCGAGGCATATGCACATGTCCCATGTTTCGATACGGAACCATCGGGATTGTCAAAATATGGATCCGGGTCCGTTTACTAAAAATGTTGAACGAAGTCAACTCAAATGAAGTTTTTAGGCAAAATTTCTTATTTTATCAGATTTTAACATATAAGCCTTCCGGGCCAATACTCAGACTGTGCATGTAAATCGAGGAAGGCTTAAAATGAGGTTCTAAAGGCTTTGAAATACAAAATTCAGCTATAAAACAGAAGATGACCTATCTGGTCATCAAAATGCTTTTAATATATAGTGTGTAGTTATAGTTGTATCATAATTAAAGTCAATGACAGATATAAGGTAGAATCTTCGTATAAATAAAATTTTAGTTGATTTGAAAGTCGTAAATATTAGAAAGATAAGTAAATAACCATTTTATGCAATGTGAAATCTATTTTAGCGGGTAAAAAAGAAGAACAATATTTTTCGAAGGATCTTCACACTTTTAAAATAACTACTTTTAGAGTATGCACAATACGCGTGTGTCTTGTACCAATGTACAAAAACTTTTAAAATCAAGTAAATAATATTGGAAAAACACATTTGAGTTATAAAACAGAATGTAAGGAAATAAATCTGAATTAGTTCTTGAAAAGAGTAAATGTTAGGGCCAATAGTTCAGCATTTAGGCCGAAACATTTAGGGGTCATTTGGTAGGGTGTATAAGAATAGTGTGGAATAAGGTGTATTAGTAATGCATGGATTAGTAATGCATGGGTTAGTAATCCAAGCATTAGTTATGCATATATTATTTCTTATCTACTGTTTGGTATGGTGTATTAAAATTATAATTCATTGCATAATTTTTAAGAAAAATAGATGTTTACAAAAATGCCCTTCATATTCTCTAGCTTTTAGGGACTTTAAGGACAATTTTATCTTTAATCATACTAATGCATGCATTAATAACCTTGGTATTACTAATGACATGGTTTCTATGCATTACTTATGCATAGGATAATGCCAAGTATGATGTAGTGATGTATAACTAATGCAAGTATTAGTTATGCACAAGTTGAAAAAATGTACCAAATAAAGTTTTAGTAATGCATAGAGCTAATACTTGCATTAATTTTTCTAATACCTCCTATCAAACGACACCTTAGCAACTTGGGAAAAAAACATAAATAGGCAAAATCTAAGAAAAATTTACAGTAACCTAGCAGCAATAGCTATTTTATATACATGACAACTAATTAATTTTATTCCCTAGCAATCTGCACCTATAATCACGTATTCAAAGTATTCTTTCCTTAAAAAACGTTATTCAAGTACTATTCAAAAAGACTTGTACTTAATTATTGCTCACATTACATAATTTGTTTGTTCTCATTTACAAAAAAATAGTTTTAAAAAATAAAATTAATACATCTGAAATATAACATGTATAATACATAATATGCATATAGCAGGCTGGAATATAACTTCATAATTGCGATAATATACGTTGAATAAATTATGTATAATTTGAACTATGTACAAATTACAATAGATAATTTATACACGATGTAAATGACGTATAAGTTACACCAGATAATATACCAAGTAAAATCACGTATATATTAATGTCATATGTTATCATAAATTCTTCAGTCATTGCATATATTGATTATGTATTAGCATAAATAATAATGGATAATAAATATATATGTAGAACACATATACACATAGTATTATAATAGTAAATAATTATGTATAAGTGTGTGTGTGTATGATGGCATTTACTAGCGTATAAATTACAAAAAAAAAAAGAAAAATCTAGTATGTTAATATACCCAATATAATAATGGTATTTTATTGTATAAATCACAGTTCTATTCTAAGTATATTAATGTTATGTTTTATCATTTTAGTTCCTCTTTAGTGTGTGGTTGAAGAATAAATGTCCTTTTAGAAGAAGATGACATTAAGCGAAATAGAGGATTTTTTTTTGTTGAGATTTTTGATAATCTTTGATTTATGAAAAGAGAGGAAAAATCTTTTTACAAGATGTTAGGGAGAATGGAAATGATTTTCTTAAATATTGGGTGCTGGTATTTTGGCTTTTAAAATGGAAATAGATTGGGTGCAGCATCTATTTAAGCTTTAAAAATGGAAACGATTTCCTTAAATATCGGTGCGTTATTTAGGGGATTGCAGTTACATAGATTTTTTATAATGCCATATTTGCAATAAAATCTACTATTTTTGGAATAAACAAGAAATACTACTAGTTAAGAAAATAATTTTAAAAAAGAGAGCATTCGTGTAAAACAACTCTTAAAATAAATAATGATGAAATTATATTTAACCCAAAAGTGCTCTTTGAACCAAGCTTGATAGTCTCATATCACTAGGCTCATCAATCAACCTGGACTATTTTTTATTATTCTTATCGGATACCAAAACAAACCATAAGGATTATTTACATCCATGAGTTCCCCTATGACATAAGCGCGCTTGGGTGGAGTGGGTCATTCTATCAAATCTCTAAGAAGGGGCCCAATCTCGTATTTGATGGTCAGCGTGGCAATAAGCTTCGTGTCTACGGTTGTCTTCCCAGCCGTTGAAAGACTGAGCGAGGACGGTGAGGGGTGCACAAATAAGGAATGTCGTTGTACAGGGATGCGATTTGCCAAGTTGAGGTAAAGTAAACCGTCCGACCCTACCGAAGCACCAAAAGCTTTTAAGGCTTACATATCCCTATTACAAAACCTAAAAAAAAGATTGTTGATCCTATTTAGCTAACTCGTTGAAGGAAGAAATCATGTTTTACAGAATTATTCAATGTTTATGGATTGTAAATATTACTAAAATATGAAAAAGAAAAGCTTGGCACTTCAACCAATAACACCTAAGAATATAATAAATTAATTGTGTGCATATTCTTGAAAATTTTATTTCGAGTTATAAAATAAAATTAGCCAGACATTTGAATTTAAAATATATTATGATTGATGATGTTACTTTAGTGATCTAATGTTTGAAATTTAATGATTGGATCAATACGCAACAGTGATAATAAAATAAGTTAGTTCAATATGACTTTTAATTCAAATCTAGTTTCTTATTAGGTGTGTGTATGTTATAAAGTTGTACTACACTGTAAACATCTTTGTTTGCTACTAATTTTGAATAATAGGAACTAATTTTTGAATAATCAAAGAGCACACAAAAAAATTGCTAGTTTTTGTGATGACCCAAAAGGTCATTCTGTATATTTCTAGCTAATTCTATGTTCTGAGGTCGTGAAAACCACATTTTATCGGAGTATAGCCGGGAAGCCTTTATATGAAAAACTGATAAAAATGATAATTTTTGTGTTAGAAATTTGAATAAAGTTGACTTCGGTCAACGGTTTTGGTAAACGGATCCGGACCCGTGATTTGACGGTCCCGGAGGGTCCGTTGGAAAATATGGGACTTGGGCGTATGCCCTGAATCGAATTCCAAGGTCCCAAGTCCGAGAAATGAATTTTTAAAGAAAATTATTTTCTGAAAAATATAAAGGTTTTAAAAAATGAAATTTGCGGTGAAACCTATGGTATCGGGCACGTATCTTAGTTTGGAAGTTTGGAACAAGTTCAATATGTTTTATATGTGTTATCTGTGAAATTTGGAAATAACGGACTTCGTTTGGCGTGATTCGGATCATAAATGGAAAATTTAGAAGTTTAAAGGAATTTCATTGATTTTGAGATTTAATTCGATGGTTATGATGTTATTTCGGTGTTTTGATTACTTGAATAAGTCCGCAGGATGTTTTTGAAGTTGGGTGTATATTTGGTTTCGAGCCCCGAGGGCTCGGGTGAGTTTCGGGTAGGCGTCGGAGTGCAAATGCCTTAGGAAATTTCTGGTGTTAGTGTTGTTATATGGTATCTAATAATTTAGGCTATGCGAACGCACAGGTAAGGCTGCGTTGGGCTGGGCAGGATTAAGCTAGTGCGATCGCACCATGTAGGTCGCAATCGCGGAGTGAGGGTCTGGGGCTGCTATGGGAACGCACCAGCGTAGTTGCGAACGCACAGCGTAAGAGGGGACTGGGGGCTAGGTGTGTTATACCCTGTGCGAACGCGGCCCTTAGCACACGAACGCATAGGCCAAATCAGTTAAGCCTTCGCGAACGCGGCCATAGGGTCGCGAACGCATAGAGGAATATTGGCCCAGTGATTTTTAAATCCAAAAACATAATAATTACGGGATTCTTCACCATTTTTCACAAACTTTTTCTTCTCCACACCTCTTGGGCGATATTTTTGAAGAACTTCTTCACCATAGCTTCATAGGTAAGTAATCCTAACTTCATTTCTTCCATTTTCATCAACAATTATTAGATTCTAGGCCTAAAATCATGGAATTAAAGGGCTTTTAAAATTTTTGGGAATTTGACCTCGTTTTGGGGTCCGATTTCAAGATAATTATATATTCGGACTCGTGGGTGAATGGGTGACCGGGTTTCGGTCCGAACCTCGTGTTTTGACCAAGCGGGCCCCAGGTTAATTTTTGGAATTTTAGGAAGAATGTTGGGAATTCTATAATTAAGCATTGCAACTAAATTGTTTAGCATTTATTGATGTTATTGGGTCAATTATGTCTACATACGATTGTTTCGGAATCGGATTCGAGAGGAAAGTGGTGCTAGAGGCTTGATTTGGATTCTTGGAGTCGAGGTAAGTATCTTGCCTAACCTTGTGTGGGAGAACTAGCCCTTAGGATTGAGTCTTCCTTGTTGATTGTGGTCCGAGTATGCAAGGTGACGAGTGTGTACTCGGACTTATTTGTAATTAGATTGGCCTTTTACGATTTATAGGTTCTTATATTATCTGTGTATGATTTGTAATCGTTACATTTGAATCCTTGGTTGTTAATTTCATTCCTTCCTGTTTAAATTAGAATTACTTATTTTTGGATTCCTTTGTCGGCTATTTGACTTGACTTGACTTGACGGAATATTCTACTTCTCTTATCATCATGCTATATTTTCTTTCTAGCCTGCCTAATTGACTATAATTAGTGTCATCTAGCCTTATAGTTGACTAGCCGTAGTTGGAACATCTATTTGTTGGAGTCAAGCATGCCCGTGAGTCTTACAGTGTGATTTATATGACTATTCTCTTAAGTGCCACTTAGGTCTAATTGTTAGACATTTATGTTATTGATATTTCCTTGATGTTGCCTATTACTGGGCCTTTGTTTAAGCTGAGGGTTATTCCATGAAGTTAACTGTTTAGGTGAGATTGGTTATAGATGTTTCCCTTGCCGGGATGTTATGGTTTCTGTTACTGTTTATGCTGTTAATGATATGGTTTGTATGTTTGACTCCCTTTCCGGGATGTGATGGTTTCCATTACTGCTTATGCTGCTAATGATATTGTTTGTATTGTTAACTCCCTTGCCGGGATGATGTGGTTTCTATTACTGGTTATGCTGTTAATGATATTGTTTGTATTGCTGACTCCCTTGCCGGGATGTGGTGAATTATGGGTCATATTGTTGGTTTTTCCTTGCCAAACTGTTGTTCTTGATATTTTTTGGGTGAAGAATAGTGTAAAGCACGAAGGGTGATGCCGTGTATTGTGAGGATGAGAGTGTTAAAACACGAAGGGTGATGCCGTGCCATGTTATGATATTAAAGTACGAAGGATACTGTTGTGCCCTGTTGTGATATTTAAGCACGAAGAATAATGCCGTGCCATGTTATGATATTAAAGCACGAAGGATAATGTCGGGGCGTATGTATTTATTTATAGTGAGGATGAGAGTAAAAGCACGAAGGGTGATGTCGTGCACTTGTTTTGGTGAGAATGAGAGTAAAGCACGAAGGGTGATGCCGTGCACTTGTTTTGGTGAGGATGAGAGTAAAAGCACGAAGGGTGATGTCGTGCACTTGTTTTGGTGAGAATGAGAGTAAAGCACGAAGGGTGATGCCGTGCACTTGTTTTGGTGAGGATGAGAGTAAAAGCACGAAGGGTGATGTCGTGCACTTGTTTTGGTGAGAATGAGAGTAAAGCACGAAGGGTGATGCCGTGCACTTGTTTTGGTGAGGATGAGAGTAAAAGCACGAAGGGTGATGTCGTGCACTTGTTTTGGTGAGAATGAGAGTAAAGCACGAAGGGTGATGCCGTGCACTTGTTTTGGTGAGGATGAGAGTAAAAGCACGAATGGTGATGTCTTGCACTTGTCTTATCATTTTATTTCGTTGTTCGAAATTTGGATATTCCTACTGATCTCTTACTGCATTTATTGGCAAGATTTGATATTCCTCCTGTACGGCATGGTAATTTCTGAGTTACGGACTAAGTTCCGGTGGATAAATCTTTAGGAGATTTTGATCAAGGGATTTTATTGAAAAGTATCATTGAAAAAGAAATGGTTTGAAATGATTATATTTGAATGACTTATACATCGAAGGTACATTTGAAAGGCACTAGTCTTGCCTAAAATGATATTTGGAAGTCATTTATTGAAAAATCATCTTTGAGAAGTTTCGTATTTTGAAAGAAACCATGTTTTACGTAATTCTCTCTATTAAATATACTTATACCTACTTTGGATAAAATATGTTTCAAAGGAAACTCTTCCTTACTAAAATGATTTTATTTGCAAAAGTTTTTCATATGAACTGTTGTTTAAAGATTTCCACCAGTCTATATTCTAGTGGCTAAGGCCCGATGTGAACAAACCGATGTAAAGTTGAGTTTTTGGTATTCTCTATTGTATTGTGTTTCCTTCTTGGCTTGTTTTATTGTCCATCTTTCTGGGTATTTTTGTGTTGTTTCGTGATTGATTTCTGTAATTGTCGTCCGCTTTATATTGTTATTTTTGTAAATTATTCCGTGAAGTCTTAGATAGATGTAACGTTCGGTCATTTCTACATTTATGTTATTTATCTTGTAGACCAGTGGTGTCTTGACTAGTCCTCGTCACTACTCCACAGAGGTTAGTCTTGATACTTACTGGGCACCGCTGTGGTGTGCTCATACTACACTTCTACACATTTTTGTATGCAGATCCAGGTATATATTGTAGTAGCTGTGTGGATGATTGTCGAGGAGACTCAAGGTAACCTGCTGCTGCGTTCGCAGGTATCGGAGTCACCTTCTTCGTATTTATTATTCATACACTGTTGTATTTATTTCCAAACAGTTGTACTTAGAAGTTATAGAAGATTCATAGAGCTTATGACTTGTACTACCGGTTTTTGGAAAGTTTGTATATTCTGTTGAGATTCTATTTCAAGGTTGTTAGTTTTCCTTTTATTTTTGTTGTTATTCCGTAACTGCTAGGCTTACCTAGTCCCTAAGACTAGGTGCCATCACGATACCCAACAGAGGAAATTTGGGTCGTGACAAGTTCGTATCAGAGCTCTAGGTTCATAGGTGCTACGAGTCATAAGCGAGTTTAGTAGTGTCTTGCGGATCGATACGGAGACGTCTGTACTTATCTTCGAGAGGCTACGGAACTATTAGGACAATTTCACTTCCTTCATTCCATTGTGCGAGTTTATTGATCTTGAAGTTTGAAGTTATCGTTCCATTCGCTCACCGATGGTGAGGACACGAATGACGGTTCCTAATGATGTTACCCCGAAGCAAGTGTCGCAAGGGTCAGAGACAGAGGCCAACGAGGAGCACGTGTCGCAGTTAAGATGCCTACTAGAGCAGCCGTTGAGGAGTATCTAGTAGTTCTAGTTGGGGGACAGGTACTGGGGGTGCCGGTACTACCCCGGACTTCAGGAGACCTGAGCGTATTTTTGAGTATAAGTGGTACATTGACTCCGGCATGGTTTATTATAGTGCACCAATTGCTTCACAGATCAGGGGAGGAGTTCAGACTCCCACCGTCTACACTCCAGAGTAGCTAGATCATATTGGTCAGGTTCCAGTTGATATGGCAGCACGACATGTGGTTTTAGTTCAGCCCGCGGTTAGGACAATAGCCTCGGAGGAAGAATACCTTGGACTTGAGAGGTACAAAAAGTATCACCCTTCTATCTTTCAGTGGATTGGCGGCAGATGGTGCCCAGGGTTTCCTGGAGGAGTGTCACTATATTCTTCGCGCTTCGGGTATTGTGGATACAAGCGAGTTTGTTTTTTTGTTGTGTTTCAGGTTCAGAGTAGTGGGTGAATCAGCGGTGGCGGCATATGAGTTGGGGTCACCTGACCGAGTTAGCTTCACTAGCATGGATTCAGTTTTCGGAGATGCTTTGAGGGAGGTTGCACCTCAGTTCCTTCGGGATGTACGGCGCGCGGAGTTTGAGCAGTTGCATCGGGGCGCTGTGTCACTATGGGAGCATGCCGTTAGATTCAGTGAATGGGCCAGACATGCACTTCGCTTGGTTGCTTCAGCTAGGAGATGAGTCCGTAGAGTCATTTGGGAGATTCAGGCATGATATTCGATTTAGCGGGACTCGAGAGTTAGAGTAGGATGCCTCTTTCAGCAGGTAGGGGGGATCGCTCGCCGGTTAGAGAGCATATGGGACCGGGAGCGAGAGGACAGACGAGATCAGGGAGAGAGTTTAGGGAGGCAATGAGGCATCGTAGATCGGAGGAATCTACTGGTCCGTATTATGGAGGCAAGGTACGACACGGTAAAAGTTTTGTGGGTCAACCAGTTCAGTTTGCATTATCAGCTTCGCATGGGATTTCAGGTACTCATGGGTCTCAGAGGATTCGTATTGTGTGTTTTTCCACAGCCATGTCTGCAGCGAGATTGTTTTCAGTGTGGAGATGTTAGCCACAGGGTGAGAGATTGTCCCAGGATTCAGGTAGGTGTGTGGTAGCAGGGTATTCAGGTGAGTAGGGGGCGCCTAAGAGGGGGAGGCCCGACCCATTGATGTGTTGCATATAGTAGGCCGGAGGCCGTTGTGCTAGATATCATCACACATGGATGTTTTGATGTGTTACAGAGGGGCACCAGTTGTATTTCATTATAGTTCTGCTGGTCGGGATGAGTTCCCTTGTTTGTTGTTTCATTTATGAGTGAGTTCCATGTTTTGCACTCCATTTTGTGTTTTCTCCTGTTGGGAGATTCTATGAGTAGTAGGCCGTGTCTATCATTGTTTATTCATTCTTGATAGTGGTGAAGCTGGAAGTGAGTCCTTGTTGTTCTTCGTGGTAAGCTTTATGTGATTTTCCTAAATATTTGCTTACGAGTTGTGATTTGATATTCCATCGAGATGTGAGATCAGCTAGCGTCATGATTTTATCAGCTGAGATGAATTAGTGGAGGAATTTAAATTGGTATGATATATTTTCGGTATGTGATTAAGAATTGAGGGCGAGGTCCTCGTGATATTTGTGATTCGATATGTTTGGACCGGGATGAGTACCGTAGTGGAAATTTTATCAGGATGGTATCCTTGTGATTTGTTCATATGCCTTGCTTCTTCCTTGTTATATTGCTTTTTGTACGTCGGTATTGATAGAGAGTTGTGCCTGTGGGCTTGTTTGATAGTTCCTTTATATGTTTCCATTTTCATATTCAGTCATTTCGTTATGTGTTTTCTTTAGTTTAGTTTGCGGGATGTGTGCCCGGTGGTGTCAATTGTGGCTGGTGACTCGGGTGTTTAATAATGAAGACTTCGTGTTCATTGCATCATTATCAGTGTTATGGAGTTTGGGAACAGAGTTCTTTCAGATGTGGGGCTAATTGCCAATGTCGAGTTGATTTCGGGCAGCTATTGTGATCAAAAGTGTTATATGAGCCTATGTGTGATGTACTATGTTGTGTGGTCGTGCCTTGTGGGTGTAGTCATGAGTTGATGCAGCTGATTGAAACTAATGCCGGATATGGATTTAGAATCGGGTCTTTTGTAAATGAGTAAAGGGTGAGAAGTAGAGGTAAGAGGCTTATCAGTGGTGATGTGAAGGCTATATTGCAGTTGTGATTATTTCGCCAAGCTTTTGTGGATTGCGGTGCCGTGGGATCACCCGCATGTATGTGTTAGAAGTGTACAATACGTGACTGGATGAGTTCAAGGTGAATCCTGGCACGTTCGAGTACGAAGTTTGTTAAAGAGGGGGAGGATGTGATGACCCAAAAGGTCATCCTGTATATTTCTAGCTAATTCTATTTTCCGAGGTCGTGAAAACCTCCTTCTATCTCACCTTGATTTGCTCGCGCAGCCCGAGCGTATAGCCGGGAAACCTTTATGTGAAAAACTGATAAAAATGATAATTTTTGTGTTAGAAATTTGAATAAAGTTGACTTCGGTCAACGTTTTTGGTAAATGGATCCGGACCCGTATTTGGCGGTCCCAGAGGGCCCGTAAGAAAATATGGGACTTGAGCGTATGCCCGGAACCGAATTCCGAGGTCCCAAGTCCGAGAAATGAACTTTTAAAGAAAATTGTTTTCTGAAAAATATAAAGGTTATTGAAAATGAAATTTGAGGTGAAACCTATGGTATCGGGCCCGTATCTTGGTTCCGGGTCCCGGAACAGGTTCAATATTTTTTATATGTGTTATCTGTGAAATTTCGAAATAAACAGATTTTGTTTGGCATGATTCGGATTATAAATGGAAAATTTAGAAGTTTTAGAAGTTTAAAGGAATTTCATTGATTTTGAGGTTTAATTCGATGGTTATGATGTTATTTAGGTGTTTTGATTAGTTGAATAAGTCTGTAGGATGTTTTTGAGGTTGGGTGTATATTTGGTTTCGAGCCCCGAGGGCTCGGGTGAGTTTTGGGTAGGCGTCAGAGTGCAAATGCCTTAGGAAATTTCTGGTGTTAGTGTTGTTATATGGTGTCTAATAATAAAGGCTATGTGAACGCACAAGTAAGGCTGCGGGCGCGTAGCAAAAGTTTGGGCTGGGCAGGATTAAGCTAGTGCGATCGCACCATGTAGGTCACGATCGCGGAGTGAGGGTCTGGGGCTGCTATGCGAACGCACCAGGGTGGTTGCGAACGCACAGTGTAAGAGGGGACCTGGGGGCTGGGTGTGTTATACCCTGTGCAAACGCGGCCCTTAGCACACGAACGCATAGGCCAAATCAGTTAAGCCTTCGCGAACGCGGCCATGGGGTTGAGAAAGCATAGAGGAATATTGGCCCAGTGATTTTTAAAGCCAAAAACAGAATAGTTACGGGATTCTTCACCATTTTTCACAAACTCTTTCATCTCCACACCTCTTGGGCGATTTATTTTAAGAACTTCTTCACCATAGCTTCATAAGTAAGTAATCCTAACTTCATTTTCTTCCATTTTCATCAACAATTATTAGATTCTAGGCCTAAAATTATGGAATTAAAGGGTAGAAATTGGGGTTTTGGGTAGAGTTAGGGCTTTTTAAATTTTTGCAAATTTTACCTTATTTTGAGGTCGGATTTCAAGACAAATTATATATTCGGACTCGTGGGTGAATGGGTGATCGGGTTTCGGTCCGAACCTCGTGTTTTGACCAAGCGGGCCCGGGGTCAATTATTGAAATTTTAGAAAGAATGTTAGGAATTCTATAATTAAGCATTGGAATTGAATTTTTTAGCATTTATTGATGTTATTTGGTCAATTATGTCTAAGTACGATTGTTTTGGAGTCGGATTCGAGAGGAAAGCGGTGCTAGAGGCTTGATTTGGATTCTTGGAGTCGAGGTAAGTATCTTGCCTAACCTTGTGTGGGGGAACTACCCCTTAGGATTGAGTTTTCCTTGTTGATTGTGGTCCGAGTATGCAAGGTGACGAGTGTTTACTCGGACTTATTTGCAATTAGATTGACCTTTTAGGATTCGTAGGTTCTTATATTACCTGTGTATGATTTGTAATCGTTACATTTGAATCCTTGGTTGTTAATTTCATCCCTTCCTGTTTAAATTAGAATTAATTGTTTTTGGATTCCTTCGTTGGCTATTTGACTTTACTTGACTTGACTGAATATTCTACTTCTCTTATCATCATGCTTTATTTTCTTTCTAGCTTGCTTAATTGACTATAATTAGTGTCATCTAGCCTTATAGTTGACTAGCCGTAGTTGGAACATCTATTCGTTGGAGTCAAGCATGCTCGTGAGTCTTACATTGTGATTTATATGATTATTCCCTTAAGTGCCACTTAGGTCTAATTGTTAGACATTTATGTTATTGGTATTTCCTTGATCTTGCCTATTACTGGGCCTTTGTTTAAGCTGAGTGTTATTCCGTGAAGTTAACTGCTTAGGTGAGATTGTTTATAGTTGTTTCCCTTGCCGGGATGTTATGGTTTCTGTTACTGTTTATGCTATTAATGATATGGTTTGTATTGTTGACTTCCTTGCCGGGATGTGATGGTTTCTATTACTGCTTATGCTGTTAATGATATTGTTTGTACTGTTGACTTCCTTGTCGGGATGTTTTGGTTTCTATTACTGGTTCTGCTGTTAATGATATTGTTTGTATTGTTGACTCCCTTGCCGGGATGTGGTGATTTATGGGTCATATTGTTGGTTTTTCCTTGCCAAACTGTTGTTCTTGATATTGTTTGGGTGAGGAAGAGTGTAAACCACGAAGGGTGATGTCGTGTATTGTGAGGATGAGAATGTTAAAGCACGAAGGGTGATGTCGTGCCATGTTATGGTATTAAAGCACGAAGGATAATGTCATGCCATGTTGTGATATTAAATCACGAAGGATAATGTCGTGCCATGTTATGATATTAAAGCACGAAGGATAATGTCGTGCCGTATCTATTTATTTATTGTGAGGATGAGAGTAAAAGAACGAAGGGTGATGCCATGCACTTGTTTTGGTGAGAATGAGAGTAAAGCTCGAAGGGTGATGCCGTGCACTTGTTTTGGTGAGGATAAAAATAAAAGCACGAAGGGTGATGCCGTGCACTTGTCTTTGTATTTTATTTCGTTGTTCTAAATTTGGATATTCCTACTGATCTCTTACTGCATTTATTGGCAAGATTTGATATTCCTCCTATACGGCATGGTAATTTCTGAGTTACGGACTAAGTTCCGGTGGATAAATCTTGAGGAGATTTTGATCAAGGGATTTTATTGAAAAGTATCATTGAAAAAGCAATGGTTTGAAATGATTATATTTGAATGACTTATACATCGAAGGTGTATTTGAAAGGCACTAGTCTTGCCTAAAATGATATTTGGAAGCCATTTATTGGGAAAGCATCTTTGAGAAGTTTCGTATTTTGAAAGAAACCATGTTTTACGTAATTCTCTCTATTAAATATACTTATACCTACTTTGGAGAAAATATGTTTTCAAAGGAAACTCTTCTTTACTAAAATGATTTTATTTGCAAAAGTTTTTCATATGAACTGTTATTTAAAGATTTCCACCGGTTTATAGATTCTAGTGGCTAAGGCCCGATTTGAACAAACCGATGTAGAGTTGAGTTATTGGTGTTCTCTATTGTATTGTGTTTCCTTTCGGCCTGGCTTGTTTTGTTGTCCATCTTTCTGGGTATTTTTGTGCTGTTGCGTGATTGATTTCTGTAATTGCCGTCCGCTTTATATTGTCATTATTGTAAATAATTTTATGTAGTATGAATTTTTTTAAAAGGGTAAAAAAAGCGAACATATTGGTTCTTGCACTATGTCTGTTGCGATGACTTGGGAAATTAATCATTAAGTCATGCTTTCAAAAATAGCCAGAAAAAATTATCAGTAATATATAGTATTCAAAAATCCACAAAAACAAGATTTTTGTTTCAACGGGTATGTTGGAATTGGCTAAAAACACATAAACACACATAGATGGGACAATACACAAATATTAAAAAGATTGGAGGTAAATTGGACTCATTTGGGGTCAAAATTCATAGTTAAAATCAAGTTTAAAAATTTCTCTACGACACATATATCTAATATGTATTTCACACACATTTATACATGGATATATAGGAAATAAGAATACATCTTTGATACATACATGATACGTGGGTGATACACTTGGCATCTTCTTCTATATTCATCTTCTACTTCGAACATAGCTCAAATTTCAATTCAAACTACCTCAAATTTCCACAAATTCATCCCAAGATTGTGATTTAATCTCTTTGAGATGTACCCAATGTAATTCAACAATACACGCTCAAAACAAATTCCAGTTGCAGAAATAGAACAATGAGAATACTATTCTTTATCTTCTGTCAGGAAACATATGATAAATCATTTTTCTCTCCTTTTTTTTTTTTTTTTTTTTTCATTTTTACTTCTCTTGTAAACTATGGTATCTACAACTTATTATTCAGTTTAGTTCTAGATTAGTAGCAAGTTTTTGGGATTTGGAAAATTCCATTTTTGTATTTTTAAAAATGACTGGTCATTGATGTAGAATGTCATGTCACAAAAATTATTGGATTGAGCAATGAAATGATCAATCATTATTTATATGCATATTGCATATGGTTTGCATTTGCTTTTGTTTTTTTACTAGATAGACTAAAGAGAGGGACAAGCATATAAATATTTAATTGGGCTAATATTAGCAAAATTTTATAAATAATTAATTTTAATAGTATTTATGAAAGAACTAACATTGGGGGTATTTTTGCTCTTAAGGGCCTAACCGAGCAGCTTTCTCTTTGAAGAATCACACTTTGTGGAACCTTTTGTGCTGGTGTTAGGAGAGAGAAATTTAAAAATAGTCAGATTTATAAGTGGTCATTTAAAAATAGTCACACTTTCAGAAGTAATTGAAATTTAGTCACTTTTCATATAAAGATAAATCTCACCGAAAATACTGTTCAAAATCCGAAAAATACTCCAGTATATTATACTGGAGTTCCAGCATAAGTATACTGGAACTCCAGCATATTATACTGGAGTTCCAGCATAAGTATATTGGAACTCCAGCATAATATAATGTAGTTCCAGCAAAGTATACCGGTCCAGTATAATATGCTGGAAGTTCATACACAGGTGCTTGAATCTCTAGTATATTATGCTGGAACTTTCTGTGTGTTGGAGTTCCAGCATAATATGCTGGAAGTTCATACACAGGTACACCAAACTCCAGTATATTGGACCGGTCTCTATTGCAGCAAAATAGTGGATAATTTTCAATGACTTGACAAACACTGACTATTTTTAAATGACAAGTCCGAAAACTGACTAGCCCGTACTATTTTTACGTTTTAGAAGCATCCAAAGCCCAACCTAGATATATGTAGACTAACGAAGTTGGGGCCAATACAAAACACCTGCCAGAAAATGGGTGAACTGCACAAATAGCCGAATTTCAAGTCACGATTTAAGTTGTAGCCATTTTCTTAAAATTAGTGTGATAAGTTTAGATTAGTTAATTAATATTTGGACAAAAATATATTAATAATATGGGCGTGAACTATGAACGCATGTGTTCAAAGTTTGTGCTGCTGCAAGAGAACTTCATATGTGTGGGTCTCAGGTCTGAAGTTTGCACTGCTACAAACGGCTTTCAAACTAAAATATCTGAAAGTTAATTTGCACTGCTGCAAGCAAACTTCATATAAACTCCAGCCCCGAATATCTTTTGCTTCGTCTGAAAAGCACTCTAATTAAATTGGCTCTGGTATGCCCTAGTGTAGGTTCGTTTGATAGCATATGACTTGACCTTGTATGCTGCATACAAGTATATCGTTTTTGTTTCATCTATATTTGTTCAAATTTGTTAGTAAATTTTATTTTAACTAGTCAAAAAAATCAGTTGGTATTAATGTGTTTCTATGATAAAGTGAAATATTTGCCTTTTGAGTTCAAATTTGAGTGTCTAGACTTCATCAAGGGAATTGATTTCCCATTGTTGATTCACATCTTTGTTTTATCAAAAAAGTGTTAAATCTTTTCTTAAAACGAATTAATGAGAAAAGAAGGAGATAAATCCTAGCCAAGGATAATTAACTCTAGATCAAAGAATATTAAGTCGTAAAAATAGGATATGATTAAGCTCATGAACTCTCTAAAATTGTAAGAGATATCAAATGTACATGACGAGCTTACATTCTCGATACTATTATTCCATAGTGTAAGATAAAGAAGTAAAAGAAGATGCACCATTAACGACTACGGGATCTTTATCGGTTGGTCCGCAGCAAGGTCCTAAACCTTCACTTGTTTATGAGATAGATCTCTCTGTTCCTCTTTCTTGAGAGAGAAAACGAAGCCCCCCTCTATCATTCTCTTACCTAGTATATTTACTAGGTATTCTCACTTACCCAACGGTCCTTAGCCATGATACTCTAATCTACCAACGACACTTTGGGTCGACCTCCCTAAATGTCATGGCGCGTGCTTCGCCGTACTGGATTTCTGATGGTTCAACCTCGGTCGTGGTCGAGATGCTAGTCATTGGTGCCTTATGTATACAACCACGGCTTAATCGACTCCTCGCCTTTCCTTTTTGCGCTAATTTTCGTGTGGTCAGATTTCGACTTATTTAGTTAGTCCCTCCGTCTATTGGGGTCATTTTTGGGCGAGCTCGATTGGCGGAGCTCGTCAATTCGAAAACTTTTGAGAAATCTGAGCGTTTTGGGGCGATGGACGGGCACTTCTTAGAGAGATGATGATGTGACATTTCGAGTGCTTTATCAAACCACTGTGTTAGTTCGAGATGACATTAAATTCATCAGGTGTCATTATGTCACACGTTCTCTGTGTGTTGTATCGTTTCCCGTGTCCCTTCCGTTATTTTTGAAAAAAGGCGGCGCTTGGTTCCTCAAACCAGCATATTCTTATCTCTATAAATAGGGAAAAGTTTCCCATTAGAATGTAGTGTTATTCAATCGTTCACAAGAAAATCCTAAAAGCATTTTTTCTTCTCTCCCAGTTTTTCGTATTTCTTTTTTTGCCAACGATCCTCGTGGTTGTTACCCTCCTTTCTTTGCAATCCTGACCGGTACAATCACCCAAAGCGATGAATAGTGCTTCTTCTAACCCTGATCCAGTCGTTGATGCTCCGGTGCCGGAAAATGATATACCCTCACTCGAAGAGGGAGTGGGCTTTGTGGTGGACGAGAGTTTTCCGTAGGTAGATGAGGTGGTCCCCCTCCCAGGGAAGGCAAGGACTGAGTTTAATAGCCCTGCTGAAGATGAGTCTGAACCTGTTCTTTCTATGATTAATGTCGCGGTGCTCGCGGCATTCAAATCCAAATGGAGAATCCCTGAGCATATCGAACTCGTTCCAGCGGGTTCTGACATTGTGCACATACACTGCCCAGGATACTGTGTTCTATGCGTATCTTTTTATCATCGGATACACTTTTTCCCTCCCCTATCTGATGGCGGATTTCTGCCGCTTCTACGAGGTGTGTCCGTCTCAGCTCACCCTGTATATATACAAACTCTTCTTAATGCTCATCAAGTACGCGGAGCTGGCCGATCGAGGGGTTTCTCTTCAACACCTGCTTCACCTCTTCGTCCCCAGTTTTCATAGGGGCACCATGCTACATCTTCTTCATCGAGGCACTAAGGGCCTGGTGGTGAAGATGGACGACAAGACCAGCCGCCTTTACAGAGTATATGGGGTTGATTGTACTCATACTACACTCTGCAATTCTTCTGCAGATTTTGGTACCGGCCCAAGATGATAGTGAAGTTAGCAGCTGGACTTGCTCGACAGGAGACCCAACATAGAGCTACTGGCGTCCGCTGACCCTAGAGTGTCTTCCTAGTCACATTATTTTACTGTTTGTTTTTTTCCAGAATAATGTATTTCCTTTCAGACTCTGTTTGTAGTAAATCATAGTAGCTCGTGAGTTGTGACTCAAGATCCTAAATGTATAAGATATTATGAGTTTTATGTTATTTCGCAAATCAGTTTTAGCTTCTGTTTAGCTTAATTGTTCTTATTATTGAAATTGACTAAAGTTGGCATTAAGAATCCTCTAACTTTAGCTTGCCTAGCAAGTGAAATGTTAGGCGCCATCACGATATCGAAGGTGGGAATTGTGGGTCGTGACAAGTTAGTATCAGAGCACTAGGTTGCCTAGATCTCACAATTCACGAGCAGGCTTAGTAAAGTCTGGAGGATCGGTACACAAGCGTATGTGCTTATCTTCCAGAGGCTATTAAGTCTAGGAAAAAAATTCACTTATATTCTTCTTTGTCGTGCGATTTTGTTCTCTCAATGCTAATTAAAATCTTCTACTCTTATTCTCTCGCAGATGGTGAGAACACTTACCGTATCTTCAGCTGAGCAGCAGTCAGAGCCCCCGAGAGGCGAGGCCGTTCGAGAGACCAAGGCAGGGGCAGGGCTCAGCCCAGAACTCGAGCAGCAGCACCAGCAGTAGAGCCTCAAGTGGATTTCGACGAGGAGTTTCCAGCCCAGATTGTTCCTATTGGGCCAGCTCAGGTTCCGGAGGGGTTCATTGCCAGCCCAGTACTTCAAGATGCTTTATTCCGTTTGGTGGGCCTTATGGAGAGTGTGGCCCTGACTGGCACATTTACCATCGCACCAGTCATATCTCAGGATGGAGGAGGAGCACAAACTCCTGCTACCCACACTCCGGAGCAGATGGCTCCTTAGTATTAGACTCCAGCAGCTCAGCCAGTTGGAGTAGTTCAGCCGGTTGTTGCAGCACATGCCGGTGATAGGTCAGACATGTTTTCTGAGGCTTTATGGAGATCGGACAGGTTTACTAAACTCTTTCCAGTTCAGTTCAGTGGTGCTTCTTTAGAGGACCCAAGGAGTATCTTGACAGCTGTCATGAGGTGCTACGGAACATGGGTATAGTGGAGACCAATGGGGTTGATTTTGCCGCATTTCAGATTACTGGTTCCGCCAGGAAATGGTGGAGAGATTATTTATTGACCAGACTAGATGGGTCGTCTGCTCTTACTTGAGACCAGTTCTCTTAGCTTTTCCTAGAGAAGTTCCTCCCTATCACATTGAGAAATGAGTATTGCCGTCAGTTCAAGCGTCTCCAGCAAGGCAGTATGATTGTTACTTAGTATGATACCCGTTTTTTGGATTTGGCTCGTCATGCTCTTCTTCTACTTTCTACCGAGAGAGAGGGGGGTGAGGAGGTTTATTGAGGGACTTGCTCAGCCTATCAGATTGCAGATGGCTAAGGAGTCTAGGAGTGAGATTTCTTTTCAGGCAGCTACCAATGTCGCCTGGGGAATCGAGATGGTTCTTGCTCAGGGAGGTCAGGGTTCTAAAAAGAGACCCCGTCATTCCGGTGGGTTCAGCGGTGTCTTATCTGGAGGCAGGGTTACTTTTGGTAAAGACCGTCTTCCCAGGCCATTTCTTTTAGCGCTTCAGGCATCCCACTGTGCTTTAGGGAGTCATGGTCTTTATCTGCCTCATTTTGGACAGCCAGCCTACAGTTCAACACCAGCTCCTATCAGTGCACCTTCTATTCAAAGTTATTATCGTGGTTATCCGGTCCGTTCGGGTCAGTCTCAGTTTTCATAGCCACAACACTAGGATGGATATTTTGAGTGTGGTGGTTATGGGAATATCAGAAGGACCTATCCGAGATTATTGGGCGTCACGCCACAACATCAGGGTTCTCGTGCCACGGTCCCGGAACCAGTTGCTGCACCGCCTGTTCAACCAGCCAGAGGCAGGGGTCAGCTATCCAGAGGTAGAGGCTAGACTGTTAGAGGTGGAGGTCAGGTCGTTAGAGGTGCAGGACAGCCAACTAAAGGCCGTCCCAGGGATGTAGTTCAGAGTGGTGGGGCGCAACCCTGATGTTATGTTTTCCCAGCCAGGCGTGAGGCTGAATTATCTGACACTGTTATCACAGGTACTGTTTCATTTTGCGGTAGAGATGCTTCAGTTCTGTTTGACCCGGGTTCTACTTATTCCTACGTGTCATCCTACTTTGCTTCATATTTGGTTGTACCTCGTGATGCTTTGAGTGCTCCTGTTTATGTGTCCACAGCTGTGGAAGATGCTATTATTCGAGATCGTGTTTATCGTTCATGTGTGGTCACCATTGGGAGTTTTGAGACTAGTATAGATTTTCAACTTCTCGACATGGGTCATTTTGATGTCATTTTAGGTATGGACTGGTTGTCACCTTATCACACTATATTGGATTGTAACACCAAGATGGTGACCTTAGCCTTGTCGGCGTTTCCTTAATTAGAGTGGAGGGGGACTCCTGGCCATTCTACCAGCACGGTTATCTCTTATGTGAAGGCTCATCATATGGTCGAGAAGAGGTGTCTAGATTATTTGGCTTATGTTCGCGATTCTAGTGTGGAGATTCCTTCCATAGGTTCAGTACCAGTTGTTCGTGAGTTTTCGTAGGTATTTCCAGTAGACCTGTCGGGGATGCCACCCGACAGGGATATTGATTTCTGTATTGATTTGGCTCCGGGCACTCAACCCATCTCTATTCCGCCATACCATATGGCCCCCTAGAGTTGAAAGAACTGAAGGAGCAGTTGCAGGATTTGCTTGATAAGGAGTTCATTAGACCAAGTGTCTCGCCCTGGGGTGCACCTGTGTTATTCGTGAAGAAGAAGGATGGATCCAAGAGGATGTGCATAGATTATTGGCAGTTGAACAAAGTTACCATCAAGAACAAGTATCCTTTATCGAGGATTGATGACTTATTTGATCAACTTCAGGGTGCCAAGGTGTTTTCAAAAATTGAGTTGAGATCTGGCTACCATCAGTTGAGGATTAGGGCATCCGATGTCCTTAATACATCTTTTGGGACTCGGTACCAGCATTATGAGTTTATAGTGATGCCATTTGGGTTGATAAATGCCCCAACAACATTTATGGATTTGATGAACCGAGTGTTCAATCCTTATTTGGAATCTTTTGTGATTGTGTTTATTGATGATATCTTGATATACTCCCGAAGTCGAGAGGAGCACGCACAACATATTCGGATTGTACTTCAGACTCTGAGAGACAGACAGTTATATGTTATGTTTACAAAGTGCGAGTTTTGGTTGGATTCAGTCGCTTTCTTGGGGAACATTGTATCAGCATAGGGCATTCAAGTAGATCCTAAAAAGATTGAGGCAGTTCAGAAGTGGCCTAGACTAACTTCATCCACGGAGATCGTGAGTTTCTTGGGTTTGGTGGGCTATTACCGTCGATTTATGGAGAGATTTTCATATATAGAAGCCCCGTTGACCAGGTTGACCCAGAAGGGTGCCCTGTTCAGATGTTCAGATGAATGTGAGGCGAGCTTTCAGAAGCTCAAGACGGCTCTGACTACAACGTCGGTATTGGTGTTTCCCATAGGTTTAGGATCTTATATGGTATATTGTGATGTATCCAGTGTTGGTCTCAGTGTAGTATTGATGCAGGATGGCAGGGTGATTGCATATGCGTCGCGGCAGTTGAAGGTTCATGAGAAGAATTACCCTGTCCATGATTTAGAGTTGGCAGACATTGTTCATGCGCTGAAGATTTGGAGGCACTATCTTTATGGCATGTCGTGTGAGGTTTTCATGGATCATCAAAACCTTCAGTATTTGTTCAAGAAAAATAATCTCAATTTGAGGCAGATGAGGTGGTTGGAGCTATTGAAAGACTATGATATCACCATCTTGTATTATCCCGGGAAGGCCAATGTGGTGGCCAACGCCTTGAGTAGAAAGGCATTGAGTATGGGCAGCCTTGCGTTCATTCCAGTCGGTGAGAGGTTGCTTGCATCAGATGTTCAGAGTTTGGCCAATCAGTTTTTGAGGTTGGATATTTCAGGGCCCAGTCGTGTTCTAGCTTGTACAGTCGTTCGGTCTTCTTTGTTTAAGCATATTAAAGATCGGCAGTATGACGACCCTCACTTATTGGTCCTTAGGGACACAGTACGACACCGTGGTGCCAAGCAGGTTATTGTTGGGGATGACGGAGTTTTGAAGATGTATGGTCGTGTTTGTGTTCCTAATGTGGATGGACTACATGAGTTGATTATGGAGGAGGCCCACAGTTCTTGGTATTCTACTCATCCGGGCGCCGCCAAGATGTATCAGGACTTGCGATAGCATTATTGGTGGATGAGGATGAAGAATGATATAGTTGGTTATGCAGCTCGGTGTCTAAATTGTCAGCAAGTAAAGTATGAGCATCATAGACCTGGTGGTTTGCTTCAGAAGATAGAGATTTCTGAGTGGAAGTGGGAGCGTATCACTATGGATTTCGTTGTTGGACTCTCACGGACTTAGAGGATATTCGATAAAGTTTGGGTCATTGTGGACAGGCTGATGAAGTTAAAGCATTTTATTCTTGTGGCAGTTACCTATTCTTCGGAGCAGTTGGCAGAGACTCATATCTGCGAGATCGTCCGTCTTCACGGTGTTCCCGTGTCTATCATTATTGATCGAGGTACGGAGTTCATCTTGCACTTTTGGAGAGCAGTATAGCGTGAGTTGGGCATGTGAGTTGAGTTGAGCACATCGTTTCATCCCCAGACAAACGGACAGTCCGAGCGCACTATTCAGATATAGGAGTATATGCTTCGCGCACGTGTTATAGAATCAGAGGACCATGGGATTAGTTCTTGCCACTTGGCGGAGTTTGCCTACAACAATAGCTACAGTTGATAATCCAGATGGCTCACTATGAGGCATTATATGGTAGGCGGTGCCGATCGCCAGTGGGATGGTTCGAGCCCGGGGAGGCTCGGTTGTTGGGTACAGATCTAGTACAGGATGCCTTGGATATGGTCAAGATTATTCAGGATCAACTTCGCACAGCTCAGTCCAAGCAAAAAAGTTATGCCGACAGTAGGGTTCGTGATGTTACATTCATGGTCAGAAAGTTGAGCCCTAGGTATATCAGACCTTTTAAGATTCTCGAGAAAGTAAGAGAGGTGGCTTACAGGCTTGCGTTTCCACCGGGGTTATCAGTAGTTCATTCGGTGTTCCATGTGTCCATGCTCCAGAAGTATCTCGGCAATCTGTCCCATGTGTTGGATTTCAGCTCTGTACAGTTGGACAAGGATTTGGCTTACGAAGAGGAGCCGGTGGCTATTCCAGCCCGACAGATTCGTCAGTTGAGGTCGAAGAGTTATCCTTCGGTTCAAGTGTAGTGGAGAGGTCAGCCCGTCGAGGCAGCTACTTGGGAGTCCGAGTCGGACATGCGGAGTAGATATCCCCACCTTTTCAGCAGTTCAAGTACTTTTCTATGTCCGTTAGAGGACGAACGATTGTTTTAGAGGTGGAGAATGTGATGAACAATAGGTCATCTTATGTTTTAGAACCCAATTCTGTGTTCTGAGGCCTTAAACACCTTACTTTAGCCTTCCTCAAATTGTGTGTGCAACCCGACCATCTTTCCAGAAAGCTTTTATGTTAAAAACTAAGAAAAAATTTGAAATTTTGCGTTGAAATTCATTTGAGTTGACTTCAGTCAATATTTAGAGAAAACGGACCCAGATCTGTATTTTTACGGTCCCGGTGGGTCCGTATCGTGATTTGGGACTTAGGCGTATGCCCGGAATCGAATTCTGAAGTCCCTAGCCCGAGTTAACGCACTTTGTAGAAATTTGAAAATTTAAGGCTTAATGAATTGGAAATGTTTGACTAATGTTTGACTTTTAGATATCGGGTCCGTATTTTTGTTCTGGAGCCCGGTATAGGTTCAATACTATACTTATGACTTCTTTGTCAAATTTGGTGAGAAACAGAGTTGGTTGCACGTTATTCGGACGTCCGGTTGTGAAAATAGAAGTTTCAAACTTTTCTTGAAAATTTCATTTGATTAGGTGTTCAATTCGTAGTTCTAGGTATTATTTTAACGATTTTACCGTGCGAGCAAGTTCGTATGATCTATTTAGACTTATGTGCATAGTTGGTTTAGAGCCCCGAGGGTTCGGGTGAGTTTCAGATAGGCTACAGAGTGAATTTAAACTTAGAAGTCAGATGATGTCTACAATTTCTGGTAACTGGCCTCTGATCTCTGTCACACCCCTTTTCTACAAACTTCACTAAACCTCTTAAAAATAGATAAAAAGATTTTGCAAAGCTCAAAAGGGTTTTTCAAATTTGAAACTGACAAAAGATTGTGTTCAAAAGGAGTTTTCAAAGTCGCCACCTGACATTTGGTTCCGGCATGTCAGGTCACTGTTTTTTTTTTTTAAATAATTTTTCCTTTTAAAACACTTTGGACTCCAAACTAAGTTTGCACCACAGATTCGGGTAAGGAGGTTCATTTGACTCGGTGGGAAAGTGTTAAGGAGTCCCGTAACTTGTACGGTTGCGTACATGATCAAGTTGGCTTTAAACAATACTCAGATTGAGGTAGAAAACACAAAAAGAAAATAAACAATCAAAAGAGGCTCGAGGTAGTCCTCACCTAATAAAATAAAAATTAAAGTAAAAATAAAATTACTATTCTATGCTTCCTCAAATCGTTCTGTCTTTAGCCTTCATTTACATTCACTTCGAGGCATATCCTGGATAAAAATATATATAAAGTCTTCGGGGTATTTTCCGGATAAATTTAATTAAGGGAACAACCTCTTACCTCGGCCAAATGAAAGGAAGCGACCTACGGTTTGCCTACCCAAATGTGATCGGACTAAACATGCTCCTAATAGTTGAAATAAAATAAATAAGGCAATAAACATGTAATCCTAATCTCTCTTCATTGAACTAAGCCCAGACCATCGTTTGCTTTTTTTAATCCACTCCCGTAGCTCAATTTCTGATATAGATTCATCAGAAACAAAGTCTCTTATTTCTTAGTCTAATCTTCGCGTAACAATCTAAATCACGATTAAATTCAAAAAATTAATAACCAAACAAAAGCAACTACTTCAGTAACTCAAACTTTAAGAAACACATAATAAACTCTGCAACTAACACCAAATTCATAAGAAACTCATAAAAGAACAAACAATCACAGAAGCAATTTTGTACTTATCGCTACTATTAACAAGTAAAATAAAGAGAAGGGAGAGACGTTGAACCTCAACAGCAATAAACCTCATAAACTACAAAGATCTTGACTCCAAAATTTGAGCGAGAAAACAGCAACAAGAATCTGATAGGAATCGCGACTGAAACGACGGGCGACAGCAAATTCGAACCAAATTCGGCACCTCAATCGCTCAAAATTTGAATAATCTCTATTTCTTTTATGTGAGATTCGTAATATATTATACCATAAACATTATCTTAACCTTGGCTCTAATATAGAAAATGGCCTAGATTGAATTCTTTGCAATCGTGAGTAGTTCCTAAGGCTTAATTTGAATCCTTTGGTTGGTAATTTGCTAGATTCTATTGGTTCGGAGGCTTGTTTGAGAGACAAAGTTGTGGTTGAGCCTTGAGTGATCTTTGGAGCGAGGGAAGTGTTGTCTAACCTTGACTTGAGGGAATTAGGAACCCTCGGACTATGTGCTATGTGAATTTCATGTGAGCGGTGTATATGCAAGGTGACGAGTGCTTATGCGCCGCCAAATTATCTATTTTCCTTGTTTTCCCACTTTTTCTTAAATTATCTCTTTCCCTATCTTAATTGTTATATGCTCTAAATGTGTTCCCATGCCTAATTGCTACCTGTTATTCATTGTTTCCTCGTGTTTATGATATTAGATCTTTTCATAGTTTCATGATCTCCTACTATTTGCTCAACTTGGTTTACTTGCACCTTCTAGTTGTAAATTCTGGATTGCTCTCTCTATGTAGTATTACTTATGCAGATTATCTTGTACAAGGTTTCCTATTTATTTCAGTTTGGTGTTTAGGGATTGTAAATGCTTTTCCGTGATTTGAATTGTAAGTTTTACTGTGCATATTGAGTACTCGATATATATATATATATATATTCATTGTTGTTAATTCTGTTACAAGGAAATAAGGAAGGATTATATTACAAACGGTGGGATCGGATTGCGAGCTGCAACAACCTGTGTGTTTATATTCCTCTGAGTTGTGATAGTTTTACGGTATTTCCTTTTGTACTTAAGGATTGGTAAATTCTGAACGTCGCTGACTTATTCCTGAAGTTGTAGCTATTACTTTCAATTAACTGATTTATTTTTTTCTGTATTTCCTTTTTCTCTCTATATTATTTATATTGTGTACAGGTTGTAGTGTGAGTGACCCGCCTTAGCCTCGTCACTACTTCGTCGAGGTTAGGCTCGGCACTTATAGAGTACATGGGGTCGGTTGTACTCATACTACACTCTGCACTTCTTGTGCAGATTATGGTACCAACTCGAGCTGATCGTGAGGTTAGCAGCTGGACTTGCTCGACTAGAGACCCAAGGTAGATCTGATGGCGTCCGCAGACCTTGGAGTCTCTTCCTAGTCATATTATTTTGCTGCTTCTTTTCTTTCAGAACAATGTATTTCCTTTTAGACTCTGTTTGTAGTAAATCATAATAGCTCGTGAGTTGTGACTCCAGATCCTAAATGTATCAGATAGTATGAGTCTTATGTTAATCCACAAATCAGTTTTAGCTTCATTTTATCTTAATTGTTCTTGTTATTGAAATTGGTTAAAGTTGGCATTAAGAATCCTCTAACGTTGGCTTGCCTAGCAAGTAAAATGTTAGGCGCCATCACGGTCCCGAAGTTGGGAATTCCGGGTCATGACAGGCATATGCTATGGTAGTTGAAGATGAGTTTCAGCATTCCACTTGTGGTCAGAGCTCCTTAAGTGAAAAAAATAATCCAATGGCCATGCAAGTTGACAGAGGTCAAGGATAAAGGGGAAAGAACTCGTTTATGCAATGTGAACATTGTGGACTTAGAGGTCACACAAAGGAGAATTGCTATAAAATCATAGGATATCCTAAAGATATTAAAGGTAAAAAGAAATTTAGTAACAACAACACTGGTAGACAATTTTGTCGTGGTAATGGAAACTTTGGAGGATAGTTTGGAACTCAACAATATATCAATGTTGTGAATAATATCTGTAGAAGTGCTTATGTTCTGACCCAAAGCTCTTTAGCTGCTGATTTACAGACTACTCTAGCTGGAAAAGGACCTTACTTTACTGAGGAGCAATACAAACAGATCCTAGGACTGTTGAGCAAAGACACCAATGATAGCCAAGTGTCCCGACCCAAATTATTCCTCCATAAGATGTCGTGACGGCACCTAATCTCTACGACTAGGTAAGCCTATCAATTGTGGAATAACAGAAAATAAAAAGCAGAATTTAACAACTAACTTTAATTCGTAACTATAAAACTGATAAAATGTCGCTTGGCATGTACAAATAACCAATAGCTCGAGTATAACAACATTCCCAAAACCCGGTAATCACAAGTCACAAGCTCTAAGAATTTTGTCTATTTGTTTCTATACGTCAGTAACTAGAAGAAATAAAGGAGGGACAACATAAAAGATATAGAGGGGGACTCCATGCTCTGCGAACACTGGCAAATATACCTTGAAGTCTCCGGAGAAGCAGCAAGTGCGCAACTAATAACAGCGTTGGTACGAGGTACCTGGATTTTCACACAAAACATGTGCAAAAGATTAGCATGAGCACACCACAATGTTACCAAGTAAGAGCCAAGCCTAACCCCGATAGAGTAGTGACGAGGTCAGGTCAGGGTCCTACTGAAATATAATAATTTAAGGCAGGAAAATATAGCAGTGTAATAAGAGACTGGAAATGTAATAAGGAAAAACTACAAAAAACAACAGCACAACTCATAGGGATAAACAACAATGGCGCTCCCAAGATACCATCTCGTAGTCCCAAAACCAAATGCTCTACATGGGATCTCCCGAGATACTGTCTCGTATTCCCAAAAGTAAATATGCAAGGGGATCTCCCGAGGTACCGCCTCGTAGTCCTAAAAGTAATTGTGCAGGGGACCTCCCAAGGTATCGCCTCGTAGTCCCAAAAGTAAACACACAGCTCGAAGCAGATGGAAATTGCAATTAATAGAAAGAACTCTATTGTTTAAGACTGATACAAGTCAAGGAAAAAAAAATTCAACTAAGCATGTTGCACAAATTTCAAAAGCATTTAAGACATTTAGACATGTGATATTAGGCTAAACATGATAATTACACATATTGGTATAACTCAATTAAGATGTAACAGGTTACTACTCAATAAAAATTAGATTTTTCAATGATTAGATCATGTACGCACTCGTCACCTCGCGTACGCGGCGCTCACATATCACAGAAGTATCACAACAATACTAAATCCTAAGGGGATTTCCCCCACACAAGGTTAGGAAAGCCACTTACCTCGAGCCAAGCTCAATCAATCAACAAGAAAACCTTTTCCTCGACTTTCCGACTTCGAATGGACCAAATCTAGCCAAAGATAATTACATACTATAAATACAACTATAATAAACTAATCTAATTAATGAAATCAAGACTTTAACAAGAGTTTGAAAATCGCCCCAAAAAGTCGACCCGGACCCACGTCTCGGAATCGGGTAAAAATTATAAAATACGAACACCCATTCAACCACGACTTCACTCGTACCAAAATTACTCAAATCTGATACCCAAATCCCAATCAAAACCTAAAAATTTGGTTGAAGAACTTTCCCACTTTTTCCCCAAATTTATCTACTCAAATCTTAAGTTAGAAGGTGAAATTAATGATAGATTAGTGGGACATAACCAAAAATAAGTGAAGAACCATTACCCAATCGATGTCTCTAAAAGTCCCTCAAAATCTCGTCCAAATCTTAGCTCTCTATCTCAAGTTTTGATAAAAATGGTAAAACCCTCATTTTTGAAATATAAACTGCTGCCCAGGTAAATCCCTCTTTACGAACGCGGAACCATCCTCGTGTTCGCGAAGCATAAAAATGCTTCAGTCCAAAAACCTTCTTCGCGAACACGATGGCCCAATTGCGAACGCAGAGCCTACACAGCCTGATACTATGCGAATGTGGGACCCTCATCGTGAACGCGTAGGCTACTCATTAGACCGGTTTTCTCTACGCGAACGCGAGGTCCCTATCACGAACGCGAAGACCTAGCACCTCACAACTTCGCGAACACGGGACCTACATCGTGAACGCGAACAAAAAAACTCTGTTGGCTTCCAGATACTTTACACGAATGCGAGACCACTCTCGCGAACGCGGTGAAGGAAACCTAGCAACAAAACATCAGATTTTTTTGGAATTCCAACAAGTCCAAAATTAGTCTATTAACCACCCGAAATTCACCCGAGGCCCCCGGGACCTCAACCAAAAATACCAACAAGTACTAAAATATCATAAAAACTTAGCCGAGCCCTCAAATAACATCAAACAACAACAAAACACAAATCATAGTCCAATTCAAACTTAATGAACTTTGAAACTTCAAACATCTACAACTGATGTCGAACCCTATCAAATCATGTCCGATTGACCTCAATTTTTGCACACAATTCATAATTGACATTACGGACCTACTCGAACTTTTGAAATCGGAATCCGACCCCAATATCAAAAATTCCACTTCCATTCAAACTTCTTAAGGATTCAACTTTCGGCATTTCAAGCCTAAATCAGCTCCAATTCATATAGCCATTTCAAGCCTAAATTGCCATTTCAAGCCTAAATTTCCATTTCAAGCCTAAATCGCCATTTCAAGCTAAATAGCCATTTCAATCCTAAATCTCCACACATCCATATAGCCATAAAGATCTCCAATTAACAATCCGTACACGCTCTTACTTCCAAAATCACCCAACGCAGCTAATGGAATCGACGAAACTCCATTCTGGTGTCGCCTTCACATAGTTCCAACTACGATAAAAATCCTAGAACTTAAGCTTCCATTTTAGGGACTAAGTGTAGCATTTCACTCCAACACCAAAAACAAATCCTCCTGAAAAGCCACATACGCATAAAATGATACGGGAAAATCAGAAAATAGGGGATCGAGCTAAAACTCTCAAAATGACCGGCCGAGTCATTAGGCCAAGCTAACATGGTAGGGTTGTTTCTTGCTTGATGACTAGTAGTTTTACAAATTTCAAGACCCAAAATACAACTAGTCGTGATGGCACCTAACCCAGCCCATCAGGTAAGCCAATTAAAAAATATCCAATTTAATGAGAATTATCAAAGAAACGATAATACAACTGCTTTTATACAAGAATTTCCCAAGGACTAGTAGTACAAATCATGAGCTTCTAAGATTTAGAATTTACAAAGATGGTATGAAATAAAGTACATCATCTGTTTGAACTATACATGTTCAGATTAAAATTCTAAATCTACCAAGATCAAGAGGCAGTTATGACCGAAATGCAAGTACACCTTCAAATCCAGCTCCCGCCGTGCACAGAAACATCAACATCCAACATATGTACACAAGGTGCAGAAGTGTAGTATGAGTACAACCACCCCTATGTACTTAATAAGTAACAAACCTAACCTTAGGTTGAAAGTAGTAAAGAACAAGGACAAGCGTCAGGTTCCAACTCCAATAACCAGCAACAGTTCAAAACAATATGATAAAGATGGTACAAGAAAATTTAGCTGGTTCACATTTATGAAAATAAGCATGCTTTCAAATATAACTGTAGATCCCAGAACTTTCACCGAAAACCTCAAAAATATATGAATAAGTTTGAAAACTGTGATTTTTCCAAAACAAAAACTTTTCGACAATAAATAAGATGTTTCATTTTTCAGATAGAACGAGTAAAATAAATTTGTATGTCGACATGTCAATATACAGGTGAAATCATGAATGTCACCAAAATCGGGTAGCATGAGGAAATGCATCTCTATGTATGTATCTCAAGTACGCATGTCAAATGAAATACATATTGTCACACCTAATTTTTCCACTACCCCAGATCAATGAAGGGTAATAAGGGAGTTTTTCCAATTAAAGTGACATTATTGGATTTGGGTTTTGTTTATTTATTTCAGAGTTTCCACCCGGATTTTTGACGATGCTCCGGGACACCGTGTTATTTAAAAATCCCAAACCAAGGAAATTTTGACTCTGTTTTAATTTGTCTGCGACCAGAAATCCGAGTAAGGAATTCTGTAAACCCGGGAGAAGGTGTTAGGCATTCCCGAGTTCCGTGGTTCTAGCACGGTCGCTTAACTATTAATATTTGGCCTAATAATCTAATTATTTACATATTTTAAACCTATTGTGCTTTTTAGCCTTTTTCACTTTTTAGCCGCTTTTAATTTTCTATGGATTTATCTTGAAACAAGTCATGATGGCGTGCACTTGTTTGTTTTTGGACATATTGCAATTACGCCACATGAAATGCACCTGTAATTGCAACACGCGATTTTAATATAATTTGAAGTTGAAGACGGGGACATGAGTTGTCGCACCCAAGTGTAGATTACGTAGTCATGACTATGGTCGTGACGGTTTTATAGTGCCTATTTGAGGCGATATTTGATTATTCTTTATGTTTTCTATTTGAAGGAACATTTTAGTTTTAAAATCAATTAGGACGTTTTATGGATTTACCTTGGAAAAGTTACGATGACGTACACTTGTTGTTTTTGAACACATGGTAATCACGTCACATGAAATGCACCCGTGATTTCTATATGCGTTTTATTAGTTGTTTGGAGTGAGGGTCGGGGGCATGAGTTCCCACTCCCGAGTGTAGGTTAAGGTAATTTGAGGTAATACTCGATTTTTGTCAAGTTTCAAAGTAAAGGTGTTCATTCTACCTAAGGATTACCTATAAATGATGTTCAATAGCCTAAAGATAACATGTTTTGTGCTATGGCCTAGTTTAAGCCCCAAATTGTATCACTTTAGGCCATCCTAATTAATTTATTTGGACATGATTCGAAAAATAGTTAAGAACAAACATACTAACACATCTCACGTCTACATGGTAAGAAATAAGGCAAATTTTGAATTGTGAATATAAGGTTACATATATAAGATTTCTTTACCGTTTGATCTACTCCTATATACTAAACAAGAGTATTTACACACAGCTTATGGATCTAACATGGAATTTTGTCTTAAATTTTGTAACAGAACAAGCCTTAAAAAAACTGAATTAAGTTATGGTTGCTTTTATTTAGAGCGGACAGTTTAAGAAAAGATCCAGATTTCATATTCTACCTTTTTGATAATTGATTTGAAAACCCATTTATGTTCAGTAGTGAGAGATTTACAACGCATTTCATGAATGAAAACACTTCTCACGCTTATTGACAACAGAAGAGAAAAAGGACTGATTACAGATTGTTTAACACAATTAATGGGTCTAACATTTCAAGCCCCATATCCTGAAGTTCAGACACTGCCAGGCTCAATTGGGCCATGCTTACGAGTCTGGCCCAGCTCGGGTGACCTTGGCATGTCTGGACCATAACTAGTATAGTAATAAACATTTCTGAATTAAGAAAAAGACAACTTATCATAAATTTTATATAGTTCAGTCCATATTTAAAACTCAAAAAAAAGGCGAAATGTACATAGAAGACTGTAGATCTGCTATTACTATTACATTACTCCTGAATCATAGTAATATTTATTTACTAATAGGAAAAGTAAAGAAGGGAAAAACAAAACTAGTTGTTGCTCCTGTGCAAGCCAGCAAACATGTCCTTCAAAGACTTAAACCTGCATTTTAATTATAAATCCAAAGTTTGAGTACTTGGACAGTATTAATGGCAAACCTTTGGGCATTTTTGTGAGATGAATCTAGTCACAAAAAGGAGTTAGATTCATCCTTAATGATGCCATGGGAGAACAAAATATGTTCATGCCTTCTTATGGACTGAATCTAACCATAGAAAAGGTTAGATTCAAACCCAGTGATATTACTTTGTTTAGACTCTTTAACAGTCATCTTTGTGTCATGCAACAGATTTCAGCAAACATTTCTTCAAATACCTTGACTACTATGGGCATTTTGAGGAGTGAATCCGACCATTTTGTTACTTTCGATTCACTTTCCTAAAGCTCCATCTCATTACACATTTATATCCTTTGAAGGATAATTTTCAGCAAAAAGCTAAACTACTGTTGTGCCCTATTAATGGGGTGAATTTGACTATTAGAAAGTCATATTCATCTACCCTAGTGCTAATTCAACATAATTCCAAACCATATAGAGGCTTGCTCATTTAGGAATTTTAGAGGATAAATCTGACCAATCAAAGGCTCAGATTCCTCACTCTGATGCCCTTCTTAATTGCATATTGTATACCCTTTAAAGGGTAAATTTCAGCCAACCATACTAATGTTTGTGCACTGCTAATGGGTGAATTTGACTATTAAGAAGTCATATTCATCTACCCTAATGCCAATATCCTAAACCATCTAGAGACTTGCTTATTGAATCCCTTTATTGATCAAAGAGACTCAGTCGAAGGCATATTTCTGCATTCTTATTGATGGAATCTGACCACGGAGAAGGTCAAATTCAACACCTTAATGCATCTTGTTTCCTAATATAGGACCATGAGTACTTATCACATTTATATACATATAATCTTAAGCAAACAATCATGCACCAACAAGAGAAATAATAACACCAAGACATTACCTATCACAACCACAGAGGCATTATAATGCCAATAAACATCTACACAGTTACATCTAACAAAACAGAAACAGTAACTTCATTCATCAAG
>ML347310.1:0-12724 GCA_005239505.1 Nicotiana paniculata
TCACTGGTTATCCGACATCACAAAATTCTTTGATCCCATTACAAAAAGAAAGTATGTCTCTATTGATGTTACTTGATTTTCAATTCAACCCTATTTTCATGACCCAACCAAGAAAACCTTGAGTCATCAACAAGAAGAACCTGAGTCAAGTGATCAGCCATCTTTTATAGTCCCTATGTCATCTGCCCATAGAGAAAACAATGCTACTACTCCTCCAGGGGAAGATGCGGTGAAGACCAATTAGTGGAAGTCATAGTGACCTGATGAGGTAAGAGAGGACTAGTTGTCCCTTATGTTCCTCTTGTTAACAACAAGGATCTTTCCCTTGAATTGGGAAATGTTAATATGCCTCAAGAAGAAGAGAGTGAAACTAACCCTGAAACTTCTGATCTTGATCTTACGATTGCAGTCAGGAAAGGGGAAAAAGAGCCTGTACCTAACTCCCTTTGAACTACTATATATCCTATCCAAAATTGTCATCCTCCTACAAGGCCTTTATATCCACTTCTAATTCGGTATCCATACCAAAGACTACAAGGGAAGCCTTGTGTGCCCCTCACTGGAAGAGGGCGATGATGGAGGAGATGAGTGCACTTGAGAAGAATGAGACATGGGAGATTGTTGATTTACCTCCTGGAAAGAAGACTGTGGGATCTAAATGTAAATGGGTATACACAGTGAAATTCCAGTCAAGTGGGGAGATTAAGAGATATAAAGCAAGGTTAGTGGCAAGAGGATTCACACAAACCAAAGGAATAGACTATGGCGAGACCCTTTCAACAGAGGCAAAGGTCATTTCTATTAGAATCTTACTTTCCTTGGCTACACAGAGATCATGGCCATTGTATCAGTTAGATGTGAAAAATGCCTTCTTGCATGGGGAATCACATGAGGAGGTGTATATAGAGATAGCACCCGGATATGGAATGAAAGGGGAGTCACATAAAGTATGTAGATTGAAAAATGCCCTGTATGGATTGAAGCAATACCCGAGGGCGTGGTTTGAGAAGTTCAGTAAGGCCATAGTTTAGTTTGGCTAAAAAATGTGTGCTTCTGATCACACACATTTCGTAATAAAGGGTGAGAAAGTGAGCCGGATCATAGTAACTGTTTATAATATTGTGGTCACTGGTGATGATGTTGATGAGATTTCAAGATTGAAGGCTTACCTGAGCCGCACCTTCGACATAAACTTGGCATGTTAAGGTACTTCTTGGACACAGAGGTTTTCGAGATCCATAAGAAGTAGAGCCATGTCTAAAAAGAAGTATGTCCTTGATTTGAAGAAAACAGGGATGTTAGGTTGCAAGGCCTCAATTAGCCCAATAGAAGAAAATCATAAGCTTGAAGAAAAGAGAAAAGAACCCTTGGATGATGCAGGCATCAGAGGCTTGTGGGAAAACTTAGATATCTTACTATCACTAGACCTAACATTACCTATGTTGTGGGGTTGGTAAGCCAGTATATGCATGCTCCTTGTCAAGCACACCTACATGTAGTATACAGAATCTTGAGGTACCTCAAAGGTTATCTTGGCAAAGGTATGAACTATACTAATCATGGCCATGGGAGAGTTGAAATCTATAGTAATGCTGATTGGGGTGGGTCAGTAGAGGACAGGAGATCAACTTCAGGATGAGAAAAGATCGCTGAGAAAGCATCTTGGCGAAGATAAAAGAGTTCGACACCTGAAAACCCCGAAACAAAGCCCGTATTCTTCCTAAACCCCCTATTCTTAGCATGACGGATATTGAATAAAGGGACGACCGAGGGTGTACTGATTTGAGGCAAGCATAAAGGAAGACGCCGAAAGGTTATGTTAAAAGAGATGGCTATGAGACTAGTGCAAACAATATGTTGAAATAGTAGATTTAGTAGTCTGCTTTCTTTCTCCGGGTATGAACTCCTCCCTTGAGGAAGGCCCCTGTTGTGGCAATTCAACCCAGAGGGTATAGTTACTATAACTAATAAGAAGCATAGTAAAGTCAGTGTAGAATAATAGAATCTCTTATTAGCTTATGAAGGAAGGAAGCAAGTGTAGCTTTGAAAGCAGCAAGGAGGCATTAGGGGAAACCTAGATTCAAGGTCGGAAGAATCGGAAACAGACTCGAAAACGGAACCCTTTCTCTAGCGACCTCTTGGCTTCTTTCTTTACAATCAGTCCAAGCCAGTAGCTGCTCCTGGCTTTCGGACAGCTAGAGCACCGACAGATAGAGCGAAGAGTCCATAAGGAGAAGAGCCAAGGCTTGTCGTAGATAAATGTTGTATACGATAAGTTTCAGTCTTATATCTTATTCGCGAGAATTTCTTCTCTCCGGTCTTGTCTCCTCACTAAGTGGCTGCACACACCTGTCTTACAGATAGAGTCAAGCACGAGACGGGTATTTACTTGTTCTTTTTAGCATGTGCTAGCTAAAGGGTATCTGCGGTTGAATTCGTTGTTTTGCTGGTCGGCTGAGGAAAAGGCAAATGGTATTTGGAGGAATAGACAAGGCATGATTTTCGTCTTGATGAAGTGTAGAACGGGGTTGTCTTTCCATTGAGCCGGGGAGACAATCCAAATCGTAGTCAGTGTCCATTATTTGATTGAGCACGACGTGGTCTGCTAGTCGCGTTAAACCATCCAAAGGAGTACCGTCAGCCCCCAAAAGTGCTTTCCTTCTCGCACGAAAGAAAAAATATGTTTAGCTTTTTGTCTGCCTCCTTTACCTATCAAAGATTGTGTTAACATTACAGATGACACTCTCTTACCTCTTTCACACTGTGTGTCTATGTCTTCATCCCGGATTCTTCATGATAGATTACATTTTCCTCCTAAAAACTACTTGTCTTCTGTCAGTCACCTTGCAGCTAACCATCTTCGTCTCATCTTTTCTTCTTCTGAGTGTCTTATCCACGATCAGCGCACGGGAAGGATCGTTGACCGGTTGGGAAAGTTTTATTATACGGATATTCTTTGATTCGCTACCTCTGAACGGAAGGGCCCCCGTTATGTAGTTTTTTTCGCTGAATAAATGAGAGAGAGTGGGAGGGCGGGTCTCTTCTCATTGGGCCCGCTTGGATTATGGTTGCTACTGAGGACTTTCTGGATTTCTTTTCTGAGAAGCGAGACGCGCTAGACAAAAACCCCGAATGGGGCCCGGTAGAGAAAGACAGAAAGGAGATCGAGTTCATTGAACAAGTCAAACTCGATCTTGCAGCACGCGGGCGCGAGTCTCCCGATATTCAAAAAATTCTTGGGTCGGGGTGAAATTCGGAGATCTACGAAGGAAGGGGTCTTCAACTGGGGTGAAGTCGTAACAAGGTAGCCGTAGGGGAACCTGTGGATGGATTGAATCTTTCGTGATGGAAATGCACTCTTCCCCCAACTTCTCCCGAAAGTGAATACTTATGTAAACCGAAAAATGCATAATCACTTAAGAAAGGGACAGTCTCCTCGACTGATAGCCGAGCAATCCCAAAAGGAGACCACATGGCGACCCATCCATAGGACTAATCTACCAAATGAACCCCTCCCTGGGCAACATACTACTTCTTTTTAGAGCGGGCTATTTCTAGGGCGAGGAATATATTTCTATTTAACTACTCCATCTGGTCAAGAGCCAGCATCTCAATGCAACATTATTCCATTCTCAGTCTGTAGCGCTTCTGCCAGTTAATGCTAATAGAAGATAAGAGATTGTTGAAAGTAACTAAACAAGGTTGTACAACTTTGGTTCATTAATATCAAGTCTAAAGGGTCATGTATCCATAGTCAAAGTCCCCTGTGATAAAGCATAGTTTGTGAAAGTGGGATCTTTTTTTCCCACTTTAGCTCAATTGCATTGTGAACCTTCTTTGCTCAATCGCTTTCCTTAGGCACATGTCTTCAAGTCTTGTAGAACTTGATGAAGAGGAGCGGAGATGGAATGAAAGAAGCAATGAGAGAGCCTAATTCCCTCCTGACCGAGTATAAGCATGTTCCATTGGCCTTTATTACATTAGATTAGTGGGACTACGGCTGGCTCTTTCTCCTCAATCGGTGGAAATGCCATTCATAACATCTTTGGCAACCTTTCTTTCACCGGTGGAAGAATTATAGACCATATAACCTTGCCAAATAAAACTTCCTACTCTACCGCAGTAAGGGCTTAAGCGATCGAAGTGACCTAACCTGGCTCCATCTAGAAGGTTGGAATCTTCCGGGTCTATCTGCTCTTCAATACCTTTGCCTCAACTGGGATTTCGAACCTTTGTTTTCGGTACCAAAAAGTGATTCTCTTCTTGCATGATCGAATGAAAGGAGGACTATAGGCAATCGTTCTCAACGAGTGGAAAGGGTGATTTTCTCTCTCCTCTGATGATGATTCGAAAAGAGTCAGAACAATCTCCTCATGCAAAACACCAATCTATGTGTCTTTGCTCCTCATTACTTTTTACCTTTGTCAGTGAGGGTAAGCGGGCATACTTGTTTTCCCTTCTTCTAGGATCAAATGCGAAAATGAGACCTCCCGTTCGGTCCTATATTATTTACCCACCTCTTTGGAAGCCGCGTTTACCACTCGAATTGGCCAGACCAAAAAGTCAAGTGTGTCAGAACTCCTATGAAGTATGAAGTTAGAACCCAAGCGAGAGTCGTGGAAGAATCATTCTATAGGCAGAAATAAAGGCTTTCTTGGTTTCAGAATGGTTACAGGAAAACTCCATTTTTCATGCTTTTATGGTAGCAAGAAGGGGAAGGAGCCCTTTCTGGCTAATATTTGCTGGTCACGGGTCGAATTAGAGTACTTCAACTTGGAAGCTGAAATCCTACCTTTTCTTTATGCGTAAATCTGGTAAAAAAGCTCCCTTGTGGCTCTATAAGATTGCTTGAAAATCCGGGCATTTCGCTCCCTCCAAGTATTATATATGGTTTTACAAGAAAAAGCAGTTTCGTAATAGAGCTAATGAGACCATGCCCCGGATAATGGTGCATCACCTACTCGGCCTCATCTTGCAAGGGCAAGGGGGATCCCCTTTCTAGGAGGGTATTCAGCAAGTGCTTCCAAATATCCTGAACATAAGGGCAACGATTGATAGTTGAAACCTCTTTTTCAAGTCCCGGGGGACTAGTTGCTTGGTTCCGACCATTTCCGCTAAAGAAAAAACCATTCCTGACTAAAGAAAAGTCAAAACAAAAGGTAGGCGGTCAGACCTAGGGCATGTAGCATAGAAAAACCTTCGCCCTTAGCGAAGGGCTTTCTGAAAGCTCCATTTGAAGCAGGTGCCTAAACAGATGATTCCAGTTCAACTCATTTTTGAAATGCTACCTCAAGAGAAGGGGGGCCTCTTGCCCGGAATATTCCTTATATGGATAGGGTATATACTACTACGATTGGCTCTATTCCCTGAGAGTCCCAATCTTCTTGAAAAAATGTGATACGCGGAACCTTGTTTTGTGAATTTTCCCGTTGGAATTCCTACATTTAGTATTTAGTAGTTTCATTCGACAGCTAAAATTCATGCTTTTGACGTAGCATCGGGTGTTCACTTGGAAAACCTTTCTATAGTGCCCCATTTCCTATGATATCCAAACCCGAAATATGGTGATTTTGCTGTGCCATTGAGAAAGGAAAGCGCACTCAATCAATTACCATTCCGTGTCGTAAGACAAAAAGTCATCCGCAGGAGCTGAAAGCCACTTGACTGTAAGGAGAGGAGCTGAACTAAGCGATCTATTCCAAAAATTGCATCTGCTAGTGCCTTCATTTCCCTCATTGTGCCAGCTACGTCCTTCCTCTACTAAAAATCTATATTTCTTCTTCAAGCTACAAAGAATAATGGATTTGAATGTATCTGAAATGAAAGTAGCACTCGAAATATCATAAGAGAATAAAAGCAAGTTCACTAGTACGCCTGGTTCACGAGGTTCTACCACCGCAGGGTCCAATCATAATAAAAAAGAAAGAGTTCTCTCTTTTTTTCTCCTATGATGTTTGTTGGTCAACAACCAACAAAAGTGCTCTATACTTCTTCACTACTCGTACAGGATTGACAGAGTTAAGCTGTATTGAGGGAATCTTTTTATCTCAATCACAATGTTTCGACGTATATTTTTTTATTCACTTATTTCACACAATTCTTCTGGTCATGCCTTTTCCTCTTTACTTTCTATATTCCTATATGCAATGATGNAAAATTAGGAGCCTTGATGCCTAAGGAGAGTGCCTAAAAAGTTATGGAAGCTTTCGAAGCTTTACATGGGGAAAGCAACAATATCGCCTTTCTTGAATACCTTTTGGAAGATTTGCAGCAAAACGGAGTAGGGGGAGAAGCCTATAAAGATGCGGTGGATCTATCGAAAGATCTCGTCTCCAGGCCACTTGAACAATTTTAAATAATCCCATTGATTCCTATGAAAATAGGAAACTTATATTTCTCATTCACAAATCCATCTTTGTTTATGCTACTAACTCTCAGTTTGGTCCTACTTTTGGTTTATTTTGTTACTAAAAAGGGAGGAGGAAACTCAGTACCAAATGCTTGGCAATCCTTGGTAGAGCTTATTTATGATTTCGTGCTGAACCCGGTAAACGAACAAATAGGTGGTCTTTCCGGAAATGTTAAACAAAAGTTTTCCCCTCGCATCTCAGTCACTTTTACTTTCTCGTTGTTTTGTAATCCCTAGGGTATGATACCTTATAGTTTCACAGTTACAAGTCATTTTCTCATTACTTTGGGTCTCTCATTTTCTATTCTTATTGGCATTACTATAGTGGGATTTCAAAAAAATGGGCTTCATTTTTTAAGCTTCTTATTACCTGCAGGAGTCCCACTGCCATTAGCACCTTTTTTAGTACTCCTTGAGCTAATCCCTTATTGTTTTTGAGCATTAAGCTCAGGAATACGTTTATTTGCTAATATGATGGCCGGTCATAGTTCAGTAAAGATTTTAAGTGGGTTCGCTTGGACTATGCTATGTATGAATGATCTTTTATATTTCATAGGGGATCTTGGTCCTTTATTTATAGTTCTTGCATTAACCGGTCTGGAATTAGGTGTAGCTATATCACAAGCTCATGTTTCTACGATCTTAATCTGTATTTACTTGAATGATGCTATAAATCTTCATCAAAGTGCTTATTTTTTTTAATTTAACAAAAGCGAGTCTGAATGGGTATACTTAGTCGTGGAGCATTCCGAGTATTTTCTTTAGGGTTCGTTCCTGCGATCTCCTTACTTTATAGCAGTTATTTCTCCGGTTCCAGAAGGTATAGCTCTCGCCTCAGCTTTTTCTTTAAAATCGGAGACTGTTCCAATTTCCTAATGAGATAGGCAAGCAGAGGAAGAACTAGATGTATCTTGCTAGGAAAAGACAGGTTAGAATGGATAGCTCGTGGGTGGGATTGACGGGATAGATCACTATTGCAGAAGGAGGTAGAACCGGGGGAAGAATTATGGCTATAAAGGTCCTCGCCCTCTTAGGCACATGGTTCTAAAGATTCAATCTCAAAGCGGTACTAAAGATTAGGCAGAGGAAGAACTAGAACTAGAATTCTTCGCCCCTCCCCTTGTACCAAGAAGCAAGTTCAGAACATAAGGATAATGGGCTCGTCTATTATAAGTTATTAGTTTACGGAGCTATCTCAGATATCTCGAGTAAGGAGACGGGACGGGATAGTTAGAGTTCTATTTCTAGGAAGGAAGAGACTATCGGGAAGCTCACTCTCGGCCGGGCTCGAAGCAGAAGGTAGAACGTAATATCTCTTTTTTCAGGAATAGTAGGATCTAGTAGGAGCTTGCCTTGGAATGCAGTGAGGGAGCCCGGAGCTATTGGTATTTTCGCTTCCAGTCCGGATCCATCCTAAACCAAAGAGCGGGGCTAAGCGAGGGGCATAGCGATACAGTGTTCATACTCGAGTTGCTCAAATCCAGTAGGAATATCAGGAATAGTAGGATCTAGTAGGAGCTTGCCTTGGAATGCAGTGAGGGAGCCCGGAGCTATTGAATTATTTCATAACCCAAGGAGAAGAATAGGACTCTTTACCAGTATCATAACCTCTCGATGGGAAAGGGAACTTAGATCACGATGTGAACCTACTTATGAGTGGAATTTCGTTGACAAGCAAATTCCCCGGGAAAACGAACTTTTCTCCAATTGAGATGCTTTCTTCATTTATGGATTCTATGCGAGATTCGGTTAGTGTGAAGTGTGATCCTGTCTCAGCAAGAAAATCTATATGCTTAACACATAGAGTTCGATGTAGGTAAGGATGTGCTCCAAAGTTTTCAATTCCACCTTATTAACCTGAAAAGAGCTAATACGGGCTTAGCCTGCCTTTTATCTTATCCTTCTATTCTAGGTGAGGAGGGAAATTTATAATAAATAGCCCCAGAAAAAACTACAAACTAGTCAAAGGACAGCCTGCCTTATTCTTCTCCCGTTCGGGACCCCTATTTTCTCGGAGATAGCCTGGTCTGAGCTAGAACAGCAGATTCGTGAGCAAGAGCGTATTTCACAGCTGATTTAACAACAACCATTTTTTCTGGGGAACTTTCATATGAGTTTATTCTTTCTTTTAATCCACTATAATGGTTCTAAATTTTATCCTGAATATAAAGGATAATTACATTCTTGAAAGGATCAAGGGCTCTACCCTCTCGCATAAAGTCTTACGCTCTTATCGTCAACCTTCGTGGCTTTTTGCTCGTTTGGTCTCGCTATTTCATTCCTGGTTCTCTCTTTCAAGCTTCTTTCCATCCTGGGGATTTCTTCTCATTCCGTCCGTTCTGCTAGCTGGTGTCGCCTTCTCTCTTACTTATCTATTCCCATCCATCTTTACCTCTCCTACTCCACTACTTCCCTCCTTCAAGGCGTGATTAATGCGCCTTAAACCTCTCTCTTGAAAAAGAGCATTTTTTAGTGGAGCTTTAGCATGTGAACCCATAGGAACAGGGCCCTTCTTCTCTGCAAAAAAGATGATGAATAATCATCACATCAGTAGGCGCAGAAAGCAAATCTTGGTATTGACTTATTGAAAATCTCTTTGAGATTGCTTAGACAAATCTTTTTTTGTGAGGCCGCTGTTCCCCACCTTACTTACCTTGTTTTTTGGGCTTAAAATTCTGTGACTCATAAGCCCTCCGTATCTAAAGATAGATGGCTAAAGGGAGAGTTCCGCAGTTAACTAAGAAGGCGATCGATTGGCTTAGAGAGGAAAGGAAACCCGGGACTGAAAACAAAAAGGATAGGAATGAATTGAATAAAGAAAGAATATATAGAACCTTGAGCATTTTCTCCTCTCGGCAATGCAATGGTTGAGAGTAAAAAAGAGGTATCCGCATAGAACGATTGCTGGTATACCGGGTAGATATTTATCTTTTCGACTTCAGCGAAAATGTTCAAAGTACCACCTTCGTCAATTATCTTGATGTCGAAAGGGAAGAGGACAGGGTCTTACTTACTTAAAAGTAAAAAAAAGGAAGTTTCCTGTCTTAGTTTCACTTCCTTGAACTGGCTACTACCGCGTAACGTGCCCTTGCTTGTTCTTGTAAATCTATATCCCATTCTTCAGGTATAGTTTTCTTTGATCACAGATCGACAGGTGATCCGTCCTTTCTCCCCCTTTCGTCATAAGGCGTGGTCTGACTCTGAGAAAAAAATTCCTGTGTTTAGGTCCCTACTAAGCATAATTCGTAAACTATGCAAAGGCTCTTTGAATACTTTTCCAAAAGTTTTTAGCAAAAAAAGCAAAAACAATTCTCAACGCCCTTACGAGGTAGTGATGAGTTAAACTACTCGTGTTGGCATGGAAGTCAGCTCGGTAAATGATTCCATTCTGCTACTCGGGTTCCAAACCTTCCCCTGAGCTCTAGAATCTATAAATACCTTTTCAACTCAAGAAATTCTAAAGCTATTTAGAGTTGGTATTTATAACTAAGTCGGAAGGAGGGTTTTGGGCAAAGAGCAACTCGAAAGTACTTTACTTCAGTCCCAGTACTGAAATACGTGACTTCAGGAGTGGATTTCGTAAGGAAAGACTTCGTTTACTTCCTGCAAATTGCTTATGTAAGAACTAGTAGAAAGAAAGGAATTAAAAAATAAAAAATAAGGCAGCATTGACATTGAATGAGAATGCTTGAATGGGAATCATCTTAGCAACTGACTATAGACATGAGTCTAAGCCGCCAGGAGAGGAGAGACCATTTTCATGAGAGAGGGACGAGCAAGTGACAGATTGGGGAAAAAATAGGTAGGCCTTCTGAGCGGTCATTTAGGGGCCTCGTTAGCGACCCATCATTCTTCCCTAAGCTGTCAGAGTCCGATCGAAGCGAGCAAGAGATAGAGGAATCCTCGCTCATAGATGTGAATTGAAAAAGCAAGCCCGAATTCTTTTTAATTAGGCTCTATAGTCTGGTCCCTGTCCCTGGTAAGGTCTGATTGTTATCCGTAAGTCTTGTTTTGACCGCGGGAAGGTGAACTTTGCAAAAGTGCTTATTTGGTTGGGAAGAATAGGACTTCTGACTCCAAGCCTACCCTACCCGAAAAAAAGTTTCAGCTATTGATGTAGCCTCTTGTCGATACTACTAGTCTTCTCGCTACCTACTAGAAAAATCCCATCAAGATAGATTGAATCGACGACCTATACTTCAACTAAAGGCACAAGGGCGTAGCGAGCACAGAACAGAGGAAATGCACATGGGTCTCCTTGAAGAACGAAGTCTAGGGTAAAGAAAGAAGGGTAGAGTGGGCACACTTTTACTGTGCTTGGATTGGCATGGCTGTCCCCCTTTGCTGGTTGAGGCTCGGCCTTTGACTCCGCTTGCCTCTATTTGAGGCTCGGCCTTTGACTCCACTTGCCTCTACTTTTCATGTCAAGCGTACAAGTCTACTTTGCCTCTCCCCTGTCAAAGTAGACGTCTTAACCTGACTTCCTGAGCTCAGTTGATTCTTGAAGCAGTAGCTCTGGATCAAGAGCTGGATGCTTACCTTATTATTATGAAAAAGAGAAAGAGCTCTTTTTATAGATGTTGAGGTGAGTAAGGGGGGTGGGGTTTGCTGGCTTGCTGGCTAGCTCGTGCAATCAAGGAAAAATGCATTCGCCTTCTTTTTTCAAAATGAAAAAGTAAACTACCTTAGTAAGCTAGCTTTGGTTCCTAAGCAAGTCGGGCACTACGCTAGGACGTGGATCGATCATGACGAGAATGGACTTCTCCATAATGTAATGTAAATGTAATAGAAGAGGCAGAGTCCAGTTCCCCTCCCTTCTCGACCAGACGAAGGAGATATGAATTCCATTTAGGCGGGTCAGGGCTTGGCTTGACCTTGTGTTCTCCCGGGTCGGAGGCGAGAACTTGAAAGTGAATCATTCAGTGGTGGGGTGTTCATAGAACAGAAGGCCTCGTCCAAGGAGTGGCAGATTTGGATTGAGTTTCGCTTTGATGCTGGGGAGATGAGATCCATAGATCTGGATAGAGTCTCGCTCATAGAGGAAGAGTACGCACGCTACAGTTTACGTAGTTGATCGGATCAGATAGCCCTTCCTTCGGGCAAGCAACCAAACCTGGCACATCCAATTCTATTCCGATCAACAACTCGGAGGTATGGCTGAGTGGCTTAAGGCATTGGTTTGCTAAATCGACATACAAGAAGATTGTATCATGGGTTCGAATCCCATTTCCTCCGGTACGGAAATGAAAGGGGCGGGAGAAATTACGTGAGAGAAAGAACCTCTTGGTGGAGTTCAGTCCCCCGGAGGACAGAATAGCACTTCTTAGTGACTAGGAGCGGAGAGCCCGTTGCACCTTGTTTTTCTTTGACCGGCCTATCTTCTTTCTATAAGCAAGCTCCCTCGGGCCGTCCAGTCCCTGGACGGCTCTCGGTTCTTGAGCATGTTGGGGGATTAGGCGGCAGTTGAAAGAGCTGCTCGAAATCTTGACGAACAAGCGAAAAAATCCTATCTATTCTATTTTCTTAGTTTAGTAAAGGTCTTTTCCCTTACTAGTCAAGTGGTAAGGTAGGGCGCTATTTGATGAAGAAAACAGACTTTAGGAAAGTGGTTCAGGTAGCTCAGCTGGTTAGAGCAAAGGACTGAAAATCCTTGTGTTAGTGGTTCGAATCCACTTCTAAGCAGGCGAAAGGTCCAAACCGTAGCCGGGAGCGAGACGGATTTAGAAATGAAAGTGAAAGAGTAAGCAATAAAATGTGAGCGCTCCTGCACTATACAGATGACTTTTTGGCGGTAGGGTTGGGGTGGCTTGCTTGAGGCAGATTAAAAAAAAAGCGATTGATTACTCGGATTGGTTCTCGCATCCCTGTGCCCAAAAGGATGGGCGAGTTCGGTTTGACTGTTCATCGATCGGGTGGATCTATATGCTTCGAGGTGGTGAGACGAGGTGTAGCGTAGTCTGGTCAGCGCATCTGTTTTGGGTACAGAGGGACATAGGTTCGAATCCTGTCACCTTGATGTGGTAGCCTTCTCCGTGGTCGGACAGTAAGGCAAACAGCGCAAAGCATAAAGTAAAGACATGATGCCTCGACTAAGTAAAGTGTTTTTGCCCCTTATCGGTAGTTCCGTAGCAGGTTGTTTCGTACGTTTTCTAGGATCAGATAGAAGCACCACCCCAGAATTGATCCTTCTTTTCTTCTTACTTTTACTAAGTCTGACTCTAGTTTCTCGTTCAACAAAAAGAAAAAGGAGTGTGATTCTTTTATTCCTAATATTTTTCATCTCTTTCTTTTTCTATTTTCTCCGGATCTACTTAC
>MDKI01242509.1:0-34716 GCA_005239505.1 Nicotiana paniculata
ATGAGATGAAGATAATTACAATTTGAGATAAGCAATTAAGAGGATCTAGCATGACAGTAAAAAAGAGTAAATTCTTCAGATAAGTCAATTAGGAGTGAGATAGGCAAGAGGAGTAAATCCTGTGAGCATGTGATTTTTCACCTACTAAATACTCCTACAAAATTCGATAAATAAATTAATTTCATAGATTTTTGTTGAATTTCAGTATTTATTTGTGAATTATTTGCATTGCATGGGCATAGTTCATCTTTTAAAAATTTATAAAGTGATAAATAACAATAAAACATTTTAAAACTTTCATTATTTGACATAATTGGGTTTTTGATAATTAGTTGTATAATTTAATCACCTTCTAAGAAAATTATGAAATTGGTTCTTTAAATAATTATGGGTACTAAACTAATGGTTTTACTTTTAATTAACTCATTAATTAACATATAATTAAATTAAATTAGTTTAAGACTAATTAGTACATTATTAGAGTTTATTTAGGTGATTAATTAACCTAAGTATTTAAAAAAGGGGACTAAAATCGGACCTAGGCCAGATTACCCAGGCCCAATCTTCCTCTACACCTACCCAACCCAAGAATCCCTCAACCCGTCTAAACCCCTCTCCCTAAACGACCCCGTTTTGTTTAATGAAATGATCCCAACCGTTGATCTATTTTGATCTAATTGCTGGGAACTCAAAAGTCTTCTACTATTTAAGTGTCCTAAGATACCCCCATACCCCCCATTTCACCCTAAGCCTAACACCCTCACTCTCGCCTCTCGTCTCTCTCCCCAAACCCAAACCCTAGCCGCCCTAACTCCCTCCACCGTATACCACCACAGTCCATGATGGAGCTCCGCCAATCGACCCCAAACTCCTACCCTACAACCTCCTTCATCTCCTTGACACTGTCCCACTATTAGTTTCCCCAAAAAATCACCCAATTTTGAGTAATTTCAAATCTAGGAACCTAGAAACCCTAAAGACCCGTCCTGGTAGACTTGAAGACTTTCAATGACTCTCGCTTACATGAGTCGATAGCCCTTGTTGAGAGCTATCGATTCATGTGGGTTTGGGTTATTTCCAAACCTCGCCGGAATCCGGCCAAACACCCCACTGGTACACCCTTTCTTTTATATCTTTTAATTAAAATCATGATTTCACTGTCCCTAGGGTTACTGTTCTAGGTTTAGATGTCTTCTCCTTCTTTCACTGTCTTACCTTCACCTATTCATGCATGTTCTTCTTAAATAATCCAAAACCCTGAACATATTTCATGTTGATTTGCTTAGTAACTAGCCTAGGGTTTTATCACTGTTTCATATATGTGCTTGTTTATTTTTTCCTTGATCTATTTTGGTTAATTGATTCTGTTTATTTAGTTCAATGGTATGTGTTCTGATTAATTGAACCATGTTTGGGCAGTCGAATAATTTAGTTTAGGTTTTAAGGTTAGTCTAAGTTTTAAATATGTCCATGACAGTCATATATTTGTTCTTGATTAGATTCCTTTGAATATCATGAATGATCAACTGGTTTATTATGGGTTTATTTGGCTATTAATTTGTTGGATTGATTAGTCCGGGTTAATATGCATATAGGATGTCTAGAATTCTTTGATAGTTAGTTTTTCCTAACCTACTGTTTTATCAATAAATTTTACCCTAATGAGTTAGCCATTCCTGTTAATCACAAGCTTTGGTTATCGATTAGGTAAAAGTTAATCTCTAGTCTAATGTTAGGATTACCTTCTAATTTCTCTTATTCTTTCTGTTTTAATCAAGATGTATTTTGACATAAATAATTGAGTGTGTAAGAAACAGTAAACCAAGGTAACTAATAAGTATGATTAGAAACTAACTCTAAGAACCTAATCAACTAACCCTTAATTAACTAAGTCCTAATCCTAGTTAAGAATAACTAATTAGTTTTAATTATTTAAAGTAAGTCTGAGGATTTTAATCTAATTAATCTGAAGTGGTTAGTTAATCTGAATTAATTAGTTAACCCTTGATAAAAACAACAAAGGCCCGTCTACTAATTAATTAGCTACTATTTTATCTAAGTCTAAAATTAATTACTCAATTAAGATGCTTAACTATAATTTTTAGATAAGCCTAATTGCCCAAATTAAGTTAATCACAATTAAGTCCAAATCCGAAATAATTCACCTAAGCCTACTCTCAAGCTAATTCCAAATCAATTTCAGCTTCCTCAACCTAGTAACTAACTCAATTTGATATTATTATTAATTAAAATCACTTTAGCTAATAACCTTAACCTTAGTTACCTAAAGGGTAATTCTAGGGAGTTTAAGGGGTAATATAGGGTTTTAGCTAAAGGAATCTTGGGTGTAACAACCCAAGAACCTTCCAGAATAAGGAAATCAGATTTGTTGGGTTAAAGGGATAATTTCAGGGGTTAGAATCTTCTAGAATAGGGCAGTTGTCCCAAAAGATAAGGGTGACAGCTACATTTGTACTATTTCCAGCTTATTGGATAAGGAGTATGCTAAGCATATCCCATCCCAAATATCCATATATATACACACACCTTTTACCCCTACGAGATCCTTTTTTTTTACAACTTTTGGGCTGCTGAAAAAATCTGAACACACAGAAAATATATCTACTGCTGCTCACAAACAAAATCTCAAAAATACCAGTATAAAAATAAGGAAAAATCTGACTGCTTACTTTTTTTTTTTTTAAAATCGACCAGTATAGTGTTTTGGTGCTCAGTTCCTGGTTCTTCTTTGGTATTTTTATTTCGTGAAGATCTTAAGTACTCATACTTGAATTCCTGGGATCTCCTATTGGTGTCGTTTGGTCCTGTTTTGGGGTTTTGGCTGTTGTTGATCTGCTGCTTATTACTGCTGGTTTTTCTCCGTCTTTGTTGATTTTCACCTCTCCCTGGACCTTTATTTGGTCCAGATCTCTTTTGTTATTTTTCTCTTTGGAAAGGTATGTAACACCTTACTCTAGAAGTGAAACTTTTAAATCTGAAATTGTGTTCTAGATTGTTATGAAAATTTATCTTGTTTGTTTGAATTTCTCTGACTGAATCTGCATGTAAATCTGAGGTTGAAATGTGTGTGGTTCTTGCTGAATTTGGGGTAAGTAATTTCAAATAAGGATTGTAATACAAAATGGTGAATTTCCGTTTGATTAGCATAATTGGAGTTTAATCTTACCTTCATTATGGTCAGATTCATTCCATAAAATGCATAAACATGTTCTGTTCTTTTAGTATTATGTAGAGCATCATTAGAGTTGAATCTGACCCCTTTAATGGTCAGATTCATCCTATGGGATGCATAAAAAATTTGTTTACAATGTTGTCAGTGTATTAAAATCTTAAGACTTATTGTTTTAAAATTAATGACGAAATGCAGGTTTGAATCCTTAAGGTATTGCTGGCTTGCACACGAGCAGCAGCCTCTCAGTTTTCCTTTCTTATGTCATCATTTAGGAGTTGTATTTTATAACAGAAGTTGGAAGTGTAATAGTATAGGTTTTATACGTTTTCTTTTCTCTTCAGTTGTAAACTGGACTATATGTAATTTTCATTCAGTGGCGTTTTCCTCTTACTTTGTAAAAATCTGGAAAGTAACTCATGATTAACCCATTCATATCGGCATAACGAGTATTTCATTTATCCAAACTTACTAAAATCTTGCACCACTGAAATGAGTTTCAAAATCGAACAAAAGGGATAGAGTTTTAATCTGAAATTTTTATACTGTTCGTTTCTGTAATGAAAATAGCCTAGATTCAGTTCCATATACCTTAATATTTTTGCTGATTCGAAGCTCATCAAAAAGGGTGATCAAATGACTATAATTCAGATGTTGTCATGTTAATTTCTTTGTAAAAAATAATCGTTTTCAGCAAAATTTAAAGAAAGCTCTTCCTTTTAGATTCTTAAACTCTGTACAAATATCCCGAATTATTAAACGGGCCAAATGGTAGCGGAATTACACCTTCCTTTATGTGATATCATATCCGCAATTTGAGCTTACCTTATTCATTGCTATACAAACCGAAGTATGCTAGCATGTCTCCCCTCCTTAAATGTCTCTACTCGCTTTAATTCAAACATGTATCTCGAATAGCCATGATTAGGATTGGCCAAAGGGACTAAAGTGACTATTGTGGCTAAAATATGGCCATAGCCCAAGCATCTTTGTCCTTTAGACTAAGTGAATTTAAGCTTAAACAATCTTCTACATATCGTTTAGGTTGAAAATACTCCTTTAGATTGAAATTTAGTAATTAATCAAGTGTTACTTCAAACAACCATAACCTACACTCGGGTGTGGCAACTCATGCCCCCGACCACAACTCCGAACAATAATAAAAATCTCATGTTGTAAACGCGGGTGCATTTCATGTGGCGCATTTACAATGTGTCAAAAAATGACAAGTGCACGTCATCGTGACTTGTTTCAAGATAAATTCATAAATATAAAAGCGGCTAAAAATTAAAAAGACTAAACGCAAAATAGGCTAAAACACGTAAATAACCAGATAATATAGGCCAAATATTAATAGTTAAGCGACCGTGCTAGAACCACGGAACTCGGGAATGCCTAACACCTTCTCCCGGGTTAACAAAATTCCTTACTCGGATTTCTGGTCGCAGACATTTTAAACAGAGTCAAAATTTCCTCGGTTTGGGATTTCAGTAAATAAATGGTGTCCCAGAACACCGTAAAAATCCCGGTGGAGACTCTGAAACCAATAAATAATCCCAAAATCGAATAGTGTCACTTTAATTGGAAAAACTCCCTTATTACCCCTTCATTAATCAGGGGTAGTGGAAAAAAGAGGTGTGACAGATCTGGCGACTCTGCTGGGGATCGAACCCAGAACCTGTGGTTCAGGGTTCAAGAATTAGAGCTTACAATAAACTGTTTTATTTGGATTTATTATCTGTTTTTTACATGTTTAAACCTAACGTTCTAAATGTCACTTTTTACCGCTTTGCTATTATCTGAACTGTATATAAATTGTGCCGAAACCCTTCTTCTCCCCGAGTCTTCTAAATCATCTGGGAAGTGTGCACTTCATGTGACTTCTTTTCTGTTAGAGTCATATCCAAATTTTAGAATGCGGTACGAACAAGTTGCAAAGCCGGTGAAGCTTCTGTATTCCCGGTACGCTGCCCTGACCTCGGCTCGAGCTGTCCGCTCGGGTAAGCCTGGTCTAGAACAAAACCCCAGGTTTAAACCTAGAACAACAAAACCTCATGCCGGATCCCTAGCACGAACGCTTATATGCATCATGTGCATTTGACTTAGGGGACTCAACACAGGGGTTGAGTCCGTATAGGACAGGTGTACCCAAAATGAAAGACTACCCTGATGCATCTTACTTGTTACATATGCATTTATTTGTTTCAGCTTGTGTATTGACCGACTAAAATAAAAATAAAAAATAAAAAGGAACAGAAAAACCAAGAGTGAGGTAGGATAGAAAATTCACCCTGTTTTGAAAAATCCCCATTTATCCAGAAACTCTGAAACAAAATGAGTAGGTGTACATTTTAATCAGTCAGGATTTTTCCGAACTACGCATTGTTTGATTCTCACGGGTGTGGGATACGTAGGAAACCCTCATCGGGTCCAACTCTATTTCTTAAAATCAAAAGGATATAGCCCTAAATAAAATTAGGTAACACCACTGTAGCCTGATCGCCCAAGTGGGGCGCCGGAAGGCCTATTTTGCAAAAGTGGCCGCGTGTGGTTTGTCTTTAAATTTCGACCCAATTCGCAAACAAAACCTTAAAAAACTTCCTACCCAAAGTATTAAAGGTCCGTATTCGCAAAGATGGTCCATTTTTCTTTATTACAAAACCCTTTGCAAGAATAACACTTTTCAAATTTTTTTGTGGTTTTAATCAAAAAATGAATGTGCAGGGTGAATACAGTTGAAAACATTCCCTTTAGAGCAGTCGAGTAAGTACCTCTAGGACTCCATATGTGGTGGAGCGACTTGGGGGAAGCCAGTAGAAAGTCTGTTATGAAAGCTTTAGGGGGACTTACTGGTCTTTTAAAAATCAAGTCGAGGTTGGACATCGTCGAGGCTCTAGTACCGTTTTGGGATCCCGCCCACAACGTGTTCCACTTTTCAGACTTTGAATTGATGCCCACGCTAGAGGAAATAGCAGGGTATGCTGGTCTCAATGAAAATCTTAGAAGTCGGTACCCAGTGGCACCCAGGGCAGTGACTCCACATAAGTTTTTGGATCTGTTGAACATTAGTCGGGACGTCCAAGACCCACACCTATCCGAAGGTTTCTGCACTTTCTATTTTCTTTACAGACGTTATGGAGATCCCCAGGGTTATGAGGCTAACAACACTGGTCTAACTCACAAAGATCAGGCCAAATGGGAAGCCCGCCGGGGGCTAGCTTTTGTGGTAGCATTCTTGGGCACCTTGATTTGTCCAAGAAGTGACAGATGCATAGACATCGGGCTTGTGGGAATAGCAGATTTCATGATGATAAAGTCTAATGGAACACTTATACCGATGGTCTTAGCCGAGATTTACTGTGCTCTGACAATTTGCCAATCTGGGGGAAAGTTCTTTGAGGGGTGCAACCTGCTTCTACAAATCTGGCTGATCGAGCACCTCCGTCACCACCCAGGCTACATGAACTACGGCTTAACCGGTTTGAATTTCATGGAGGAACATAGTACTCGGGTAAAAGGACACAAATTTCCTGAGGGCACGGAAGCCTAACACTCATACTTGAGTTCACTAACTGTCGACCAAATCGAGTGGACGTTCGGGTGGCTCCCTTTCAGCGAGGTTATCAATATGTCTACTGAGGTTTGCTATCTCCTGTTAATGGGCCTGCGAAGCATTCAACCATATGCCGTACACCGGGTCTTACGCCAGTTGGGGAGACAATAGGGTGTTCCCCATGACGAGGATTTAAGCCAACAAGCCATTGAGTTATGCCCGAGAGCTGCATTTCCTGAAGGCAGGGTCCATCAAATCTGGAACGAGTACAGGTTTTTGGAACCTCAAACTCGGGTGAGAGACTTATCCAAAGGGGAAGTGGAGTCCGCCTACACTTCTTGGTATGTCATAAGAGGCAGGGAGCATCAAGAGCAAGAACGACCCGCAAAGAGACCCCACGTGCAACAATTCACCGAGCAAACACAAGAGCATTGGGCTTGGTTAGAAAAGGAGAACAACTACCAAGCCACCATAAGCAAGTTGGAGGCCCAGGTCAAGGAAATCAAGTTTGAAAATATTCTACATACTGCCACAATTGAAGGGGAGAAAAATAGATTAGCCCAAGAAAATGAAGTTCTTCGGGCCCAGATACAGGAATTAAAAACAGCTGCTGAGAACCCAGAGAGAAGCAGAACTGATGTAAGGCTTATCAACAGCCTGAGGCATAAAGTATGCAGCTATGGGAATGATCTAGACAAAGCTGAAGAAGAACTGGCCGGAGTTCGGGCAAGATTAACAAGAAGTGCAAAAGAAAGAACAAAGTTTGTCTAGAGACTAAAAAGGAAATATGACCAGGAAGTCATAGGCTTAAAGGAAAAATTGGCCGTCCTCGAGAACGAAATGGCCAAACAGGCAAAATGATTTAAGACAGAGAGGGAAAAGTGCTATGCCATGATGGCTCAGTTAGAAAAAGAGTTACAACAATGGCAAGAGCAGAGTCACAAACATGCCCAGACTTTAGAGGCGAGATCCCAGCAAATCGGGTGCCTGCTTCAAGAAAAGGGTATCATCAGGCGAAGGGTCCAAGAGATAGCTGACTACATCGTCACCAGATGCCAGGAATGCGAAGATATGACTCGGACCACCTTCTTCTCAGCTGTTATGATCTTCGTCCGCAAGATAATGGATGGCCTTTACCGCCTCCAGCAAGACATAGCATGCAGGCCCGTGGCAAGGCCGAATGATGCCCCACCGCCCCCTGGAGCAACGAAAGCACTGATGTATTTTTGATGTTTTTCGAGTCTGTATTTCATTTTTCTAGTCGTAGTCATATCTGAGTCCACAGTAGTTTTTATATTTTTAGAAAATATGTGTCGAGTCTGTTTTGAAAACTCTGAAATTCCAAAAGTGGGCTACAAGTTTTCTGTAATCAGAAGTGTTTTATTTAATGAATGAAATTTTTTAGAATGAAGCTTTTAGAAAAAATATGCATTTCTGTCCTTTGGGTTTTGTTAGCATGAACTACGTGATGATCTAATTCAAGAGGCATCGTGATACGTAGGCAATCCACATAGGATTCGATCATAACCATAAGAAAAGAAACCGAGCGAGGAATAAAAGAGCGGAAACAATAATAGAAGAAGGGAAAGAATGATAAAAAGGGAAAAGCCGAGAAATAAAGTCGGTATGAAGTACACAACTGTTGCAAAAAAACATATAGAAAAGCGTTTAAATTGCTCAGATGCATTGCATACCCCAAACGTGCGATTGCCTATGTGATAAATGCTTCAACCTAACATTTTGTTGGTTCAATCTAAAAGGTATTTTTAGGTGGTTGGTTTTGAGGTAACCTGGCTTCCCATCCTTACTTCACTAGATCAAAAGGGAGCATAGAAATGGCATCTGAAAGTCACTTGCCAATCGTCAACTCTTCCGTGGAAGACCTAAATCCAGCCATCCCAACATCTGAGTCAGTAACAGCTGAAGAGAACAGGACTCTGCGTTGCCGCATGCTGGAAATGTGGGACGCATGGTCCAATGGTTGGGAACCACTCAGTACCATCCCAGGTTTCCCAGAGATAATCCCCAGGGCAGGCGGGACGTCCAACATCCCCATAAGCTACCCAGCCACGCCATTTGTATATCCAAATATGTCGGCTCACTTTGTCGGAAGGCCTTCTGAGGTTCGCCCCCAGGATTTGTTTTCTGGTGTGTCTTCCAACATCTTCACCGCACCACCAATCTCCGCCACGGCTCCACCAACTATCTCCGGGCCAAGTTTCGAGCCGCCAGCATTCACATTCCAAACACCATCCGTCCATCAGGATACCGCTCATGCTACTCCCAATGCATATCCCCAACAAACTCAGCCTGAGGTCACTTTGGGACAGGATAAGAAAAGCCTCGAGCACGAAGAAATAACTCGAAAAATGAAGAGTATTGAACAGAGCCTAAAAAATATAGAGGGGCTGAGCGGGCAGAAAAATGTCTCATATGCAGACTTGTGCATGTTCCCGCACGTCCATTTGCCTCTTGGGATTAAAACCCCCAAGTTTGAAAAATATGACGGACATAGGGACCCCATAGCCCATCTGAAAAGGTACTGCAACCAGCTCAGGGGAGCAGGTGGGAAGGAGGAACTTCTCATGGCATATTTTGGAGAAAGCTTGACGGGGATTGCATCAGAATGGTACATGGACCAGTATATATCCCACTGGCACATATGGGATGACCTGGCACGGGACTTTGTCCGGCAGTTCCAATACAATAGGACATCGCTCCCAATAGGAACTCACTATCCAATCTCAAAAAGAAACCCTCAAAGAGTTTCAGAGAGTACGCCATCAAATGGCACGAGCAGGCCTCCAGGGTCAAACCTCCGATGGATGAGGTTGAAATGGTCAGCGTCTTTCTACAAGCACAGGAAGCTGATTACTTCCAAAATATGATGTCCTCCATGGGCAAACCATTAGTGGAAGCAATCAAAATTGGAGAAATGGTGGTGAATGGTCTAAAAACTGGTCGTATCCTGAGCCAATCTGCCATAAGAGCAACTTCTCAGGCCATCCAAAGAGGATCTGGGAGTGCAGCCAACAGGAAAAACAAAGAAGAAGGGGTCATGATGGTTTCCGATGTCAGGAAGCCTCGACAATACCCACGTCCATTTCCCAAAGCTTCCCAACATTACTTCCTCACCAAGACGCAGGTTATGCTGCGACCCCTTTTCCCTATGCGGTAATGAACGCTCAGCCACATCCCAGGCCGCAACAACAATACAATCAGAATAGAACTCCACCTCCAAAAAATAACCATCGTCCCCCAGCTCCATATAATCCATGCCCTCCTCAAAACAACTACCCGTACAATGACTATCCCCGAGAACCACCAAGGAGACTTAATTTCACACCCATCGGAGAGCCGTATTCCAGCCTTTTGCCAAAGTTGGTCCAAATGGGACTCCTGCAACCCATACCTCCAAACGGGTAGAGTCCTTAATCACCATCATATAGAAGGGGTACCAGTTGTGCTTACCATTCTGGAGCAGAAGGGCACAACACAGAGGATTGCTGGACCCTCAAAAGGTCCGTGGAAAGCCTTATAGAACAAAAGAAAGTGGTTTTAAGGGACGAAGAAGCTCCCAATGTGACGAACAATCCACTGCCCACTCACAATCATGGGCCCGTCATCGGCATGATTTACGAGGACCAGGATTTTGATCCAGCTCTAAAGGCCATCATCGCCATCGCAGATGTGGAAAGAAAACCCAAGGCGACACTCAAACCAGTCAAGGAGATGAAGAAGAGTAACCCCGTCCCCAAGGTCACGAAAAAGGCTGAGACTGGAACAAATAAGGGACCCTCTAAATACGCTTTCCTTTACATACCCAAGGCACACATGAAGGAACAAAGTGTGTTGAGCCCTCCTAGAAGGTTACAATTCAACAAGGCAATAATGAATGGCCTAAAAATGTACGTGCCGAAAGGGACGTATGTGGCGCGGGGGCAAATAATTTCACCCAGGCTGGATGAGCTCGTGGTTATTAGCCGCGCGTCGCAAACTCCCCTGAAGAATACTACTGCCATCCCCTCGAATTACCACAGGATGGTGGTGACATAAAAAGGGAATGAGATTACTGGGGAAACAGGCGATATAAACTCATCAGAGAAATACCTCGACCCGGAAGAACTCCGCCTAAAAGGCCGGCATCGAAGAGGCAGAAGAATTCTTCAAGAATATGAAAACCGCTGAATACGCCATAATCGAGGAGCTCAAAAAGTCCCCCACTCAGGTCTCACTTCTATCCTTGCTGATGAATTCAAACGAGCATCAGAAAATCTTGATCAAAACACTTAACGAAGCATGTGTTCCGGCCGAGACCACGGTTGAGCAAATGGGAAAAATGGCAGAATGATTTGTGAAGTCAACCGGATCTTATTCAGCAAGAATGATTTCCCCCGGAAGGGGCTGCCTACAACAAAGCTCTCCACCTAAATGTTAAATGTGAGGGTTACTATGTGAAAAGGGTTATGATGGACGGTGGATCTGGGGTTGATATTTGCCCGCTATCGACCCTACAAAGAATGGAGATCGGGACCGAGAGAATCAGGCCCAACAATGTGTGCGTCCATGCATTCGATGGTATCAAGAGAGACACGATCAGGGAGATTGATTTGGTCTTAACAATCGGCTCGGTAGATTTCGAAGTGACATTCAAGGTCATGGATATGGATACTTCCTACAATTATCTCCTGGGAAGGCCTTGGATCCATGCGGCAGTGCCAGTTCCATCTACTCTCCACCAGATGGTTAAGTTTGAATATGAGGACCATGAAATCGTGGTCCATGGGGAAGACGAACAATCTATTTACAGGGACCCATTAGCCCCATGCCTGGAAGCAAGAGAGGGCAGCGAGCACATAGTCTACCAGGCTTTCGAGATTGTGGTTGCGGACCAGCATGAGGAAGGAACCCCGTGCCCTCAACCCTTCCTATCAAACGCGTCAATTATGGTCACCAACGACATGATCAAACATGGGTACACACCTGGAAAAGGGCTCGGGGTGTCCTTGCAAGGCATTAAAGAACCCGTCACTTTGCCTACCAATAAAAAGTCTTTTGGCATAGGGTTTCAAGCTACCCCCGACGATGAACAATGGGCTGACCAATGTAAGAAAAATGATTGGGTATTGCCTTAGCCGATCCCACACATCACCGCATCATTTGTCAAGCCAAAATATGCGGAGGAAGAGGAAGAGGCTTTCACAGCTGAAGAAATAGAAGAAATATGCGGAGCAATGAGGAAGATGTTCTATGAGGCCCATATGGTCCAACCAGGAGAAGGATCCAGCACTGCCAAAGTACAGTATATGGGGCCTGACGCCAAGTTGCAAAACTGGGAGGCTACTCTATTCCCCGTCAGGCGGGATTCCCGGTAGTTCAGCTTTTGCCATCCTTTCTGCACTATGAGTTATTTCAGGGTGTAACTCAGGTGTTTTTAAATTCTTGCCTTTAAATTCCGATGTAAACCCTCCTATGTTCAAATTCAATGAAATGAAATCAAAATTTCATCATCTATTATTCTTTCTGATTTTTGTTTACTTTTCTTATTTTTCAGGCCTAATAATGCGGCTTTAAAAAACATGACATGCTTGCGGACTTCATGCTCTAATCTTAATACGCCGTCTAACCTCGAAATAATGAATCAAGAACTGGAATATGATGAAGAAGAGGCTTTTAGGGAAATAAATCGAGAATTGGAGCAGTTCGAGAATAAGCCTAAGCCAAACTTAAATGAAACGGAACCCGTTAACTTGGGCAATGAAGAAGAGATTCGAGAAACCATGGTAAGCGTCCACACGGATGAAAAAACTAGAGACGCCTTGATTCAACTCCTATTTGAATTCAAAGATGTATTTGCTTGGTCCTACGACGACATGCCCGGACTAAGTATGGACTTGGTGGTACACAAATTGCCAACCTACCCCGGTCATCCACCTGTCCAACAAAAGCATAGGAAATTTAAAACTGACATGAGTGACAAGATCAAAGAAGATATAACTAAACAACTGAAAGCTGGAGTAATCTGAGTAGTCCAATACACCACCTGGCTGGCCAATGTGGTTCCGGTGCCTAAAAAGGACGAAAAGGTCCGAGTATGTGTCGACTACCGGGATCTGAATAAAGCCAGTCCCAAAGATTATTTTCCACTGCCGAGCATACACATCCTAGTTGGAAATTGTGCCAAACACGAGGTACAATATTTTGTTGATTGCTATGCCGGATATCACCAGATGTTGATGGATGAAGAGGATGTAGAAAAGATGGCCTTCACTACACCCTGGGGACACATACTGTTACCGGGTCATGCCGTTTGGTTTAAAGAACGCTGGGGCAACTTATATGAGGGCCATGACCGCCATATTTCACGACATGATGCATCAAGAGATGGAGGTGTACGTGGATGATGTGATCATTAAGTCCAGAACCAAAAGTGACCATGTGCAGCATTTGAGGAAATTCTTGGATCGCCTGCGCATATATGATTTGAAATTAAACCCAGCTAAATGCGCTTTCGAAGTTCCATCCGGAAAATTACTGGGATTTATAGTCAGTTGACGGGGCATTGAGCTGGACCCAACAAAGATAAAATCTATCCGGGATCTCCCACCCCCAAGAACAAAGAAGGAATTCATGAGTCTGTTGGGTAGGTTGAATTACATCAGCAGGTTCATCGCTCAATTGACCTCCACATGCGAGCCTATATTCAAGCTATTGAAAAAAGATGCGGCCATCAAATGGACAGACGAGTGCCAGGACGCTTTTGACAAGATCAAAGAATATCTGTCAAATCCTCCAGTGTTAGTCCCACCAGAACCGGGAAGACCTTTGTTCCTATACCTGACGGTGCTAGAAAACTCCTTTGGGTGTGTTCTCGGGCAACACGATGCAACCGGGAAGAAAGAGCAGGCCATTTATTACTTAAGCAAGAAGTTCACAAGCTACGAGGCCAAGTATTCTCAGTTAGAAATGACTTGCTGCGCTCTAACTTGGGTTGCTCAGAAGCTCCGACATTATTTATTGGCTTATACCACCTACCTCATCACGAGGCTGGATCCTTTGAAGTACATATTCCAAAAGCCAATGCCCACAGGGAGATTAGCAAAATGGCAAATCTTGCTCACAGAATTTGATATTGTCTATGTCACTCGCATAGCTATGAAAGCTCAGGCACTGGCCGATCATCTAGCTGAAAATATGGTTGATGATGAATACCTACCCTTGAGCACTTATTTTTCGGATGAAGAAATCAACTCCGTCGAAGAACATTTTCCAGGTGTCAGCGCCTTCCGAGATTACTTCGACGGAGCAGCCAATGCGAAAGGTATTGGGATAGGGGCGATCTTGATTTCACCCACAGGACAACACTACCCAGCCACAGACCACCTCCGTTTCTTTTGCAGAAATAATACTGCTCAATATGAATCTTGTATAATGGGAATGAACATGGCCATTGATATGGATGTAGAAGAGTTGTTGATCATGGGGGACTCCGATTGATCATTAAGCAGGCTCAGGGAGAGTGGGAAACTCGGGATATTAAACTCCTTCCCTACAGACAACATGTGGAGAACCTTAGTAAGAAATTTAAAGCCGTCGAGTTCAGATATATTCCTCGGTGCCACAATGAGTTAGCTGATACGCTGGCCACCCTAGCTGCAATGCTGCCCTATCCAGGTAATGTTTGCATAGACCCATTGGAGATCCAAATCAAGGAAAGACATGGTTATTGCAACACGGTCGAAGTAGAACCCGATGTCCCACCATGGTATCATGATATTAAAAGATTTTTGAAGACAAGAGAATATCCCGAGCAGGCCGACGGAGACCAAAAGAGAACTATCTGAAGGATCGCCAGCAGTTTATTCCTAAGTGGGGAAGTACTATATAGAAGGACTCCCGATCTAAATATGTTAAGATGTGTAGACGCCAAAAAAGCCGAAAGTATCATGGGCGAGGTCCATTCAGGAGTATGCATTCCCCATATGAATGGGTACGTCCTCACAAAGAAAATCTTACGGGCTGGATATTATTGGATGAACATGGAGAAAGATTATTTCGGTTTCGTCCGGAAGTGCCATAAGTGTTAGATACATGGCGATCTAATCCATGCGCCACCATCAGAACTGGATCATATGTCGGCACCCTGGCCGTTTGTTGCTTGGGGAATGGATGTCATTGGCCAATAGAGCCAAGGGCCTCAAATGGGCACATATTCATTTTGGTTGCTATCGACTATTTCACAAAATGGGTCGAGGCCGCCACGTTCAAAGCTGTCACTAAGAAAATGGTGGTGGATTTCATGCATGCTAATATCATCTGTCGTTTTGGTATCCCAAAAACTACCATTACGAACAATGCCGCAAATCTGAACAATAACTTGATGAGGGAGGTATGTGAACAGTTCCATATAACACACCACAACTCGACTCCTTACCGGCCCAAAGCAAATGGCGCCATTGAAGCAACAAACAAAAAAATCAAGAAAATTCTCAGGAAAATGATTCAAACATCCAGGCAATGTCATGAAAAGTTGCCTTTTGCATTGTGGGATATCGCACGACCGTGCATACATCGGTTGGAGCTACCCCTTACCTATTGGTTTATGGCACTGAAGTCGTAATACCCGCTGAAGTCGAAATTCCTTCCCTTCAGATTATTGTCGAAGCAGAAATTGAGGACAATGAGTGGGTCAAGACTCGAAGAAATTAACTCTGATTGATGAGAAAAGAATGGCCGCAGTATGCCACGGACAATTATACCAGCAAAGAATGGCTCGCGCTTACAACAAAAAAGTGCGAATTAGGAGCTTTGAAGTAGGGCAACTCATTTTAAGACGTATCCTCCCGCACCATGAAGAAGCGAAAGGAAAATTCGCCCCAAACTGCAAAGGTCCATACATCATAAGGAAGTTGCTACCAAATGGAGCATTATACCTGGGGGACATCGAAGGAAATGACCCCGAAACGGCTGTCAATGCAGATGGCGTCAAAAGGTACTATGTTTGATCCTCTATATATTTTCAAATGTTCTCCGGTTGGGATGACGAAGGCTTTCATTCTCGCTACCCAAACAAAATTAACCCTTTTTCAAACCCTTTGAGCCGGTTACTCTTCTTTGATTACCTTCTTTGGAACCCGAAAGTGTTATTGAAAAAAAATAATCCTGAACTACGTTCAACTTGATTTCGAAAGGATACGTAGGCAGCCTCTCCTTGGGGTTCAGTCACACCAAAATAAAAATTCACATTTCCCCAAGAGTTTAAGCTGGGGCAGGTTTTAAGATTCGGCAATGTGTCGCCTGAAAGGTTCCAAAGCTGTAGCTCAATCCAAATTCTCTCTACCCAAAACCCTGTTCAAGTCCTTCCGATTGATCGGCCAAAGATTTCTAAAGTTGGAGGATGCATATGTTTGAAGCTGATACAAGCAATGAGAGAAATTAAAAATGAGAGAGTCTTATCGGTGAAAACCCACACGGGCACTGTAAGGCGACGGTGAGCAGCGAAATTGAAAATGAGAGAGTCTTGTTAGTGAAAACTCGCAAAGAGCACTACAAGACGACGGTAAGAAGAGAAATGAGAGAGGTTAGTCGGTGGAAACACACAAAGGGCGCCACTAATCGAAAAGGATAATGGATCACTGATATGGACACAGTCAGGGGTAAGGTTTCTCAATCTCGAGGTATTAAGTTGTGATGAATTTCTGAGAGTCGAACGGCTTACACGGATCACGCATCCAGTCCAAAGGTCATGTCATGTTCATTGAAGTCCACATGCACTCCAGATAAGTCCTTATTTCCTTTCCCCGAAAGGGATACCTACCGTTTAAATTAATTATCCATTCTGTCATTTATTGTTTTTCAATCCCTTTCGGTCTAACTCTATTCCTGAAATAAGACAAAAAAAGGATGGCAATACTAATTTACAGGGATCTCATTTGACACGGGCTAATATGCAAAAAGCACCCAGCCTCGTCAAGGGCATCGAGTCGATCCTGACTGGCCGAAGCAGCCGATACTTCAAACTCAAAGCTGTGAAAGGAGGAAATCGAATTGAAGTGCCTATAAAGGCGATTGAAGTCGAAAGGTTGAGCCCGGCGTGGCTAACCATTTTGGCAAGGTTTGTAAAGCCGAAATGTTCCAAATGACCTAAAGTTACAGTTGGAAGAAAAGTCAGGAATGGAAAGCCAATAAAGGCGAAATAAAGTTGGAAAGGTTAAGTCCCACAGGACTAACCGTCGCAGCAGAATTTGAGGGGCCAAAACTCCTCCCCAATACTCTGGAAATCCAAAATAAAAAGCAAGTGAAAAGCCTACAAAGGCAAAATAAAATGTTGGGTCCCACGTGACCGATCGCCATGGTGAAATCTGGAAAGCCAAGGCCCCTGGTATTAGAGATGAAACCCAATCCCCAGCAAGCAAGCAAGTGGTTGAGATCTTCATCAAAAGAACTGAGATCAAGCAGTTGAAAATCAAGGCCGCAAAACCAACCACCGTTTCAAACTAACAAATTGTTCTTTGTTTGAAAATAGGAAACATGTGCAAAAGCTACCATGCAAAAAGCAGGTGCAAGCAAAAGGAACTGCGCAAGAGCTAGAAGGAGCTCTGCATCATTGACTCCAAAGAAAGGGAAGTTTCCTCCAAAAAATCTTTCCCCGCATATATAAATAATAATAATAATAAAAAAAAAAGAAAATAAAAAGAAAAAGAAGAAATGAAGCTGAATATGATGCAACCCTAAAGTAGCATAAGGTCCTCAACCCCTAGCCAAACATTTTCCAACCAAGGATATCCCAGTCCTCAGTGATGACAACATAGGGTCCCACACCCAAGCAGGCACCAGCATAACCTGGTGATCTCTTCTTTTTCTGACAACAACATAACCTGTTGATCACTCCCTTTTCCCCAGGCAACAACATAACCTGTTGACCTTCCCAGACACCAGCATAACCTAGTGATCTTCCTGACAACAACATAACCTGTTGATAATTTCCAGACACTGGCATAACCTAGTGGTCTCTTCCCCAGGCAATGGCATAACCTGTTGACCTTTCTAGACACCGGCATAACCTGGTGATCTCTTCTTTTTCCGACAACAGCATAACCTGTTGATCATCTTCAGACACTGGCATAACCCCATTGATCTCTTTTCCCCAAGCAACAGCATAACCTGGTGATCTTCCTGACAACAGCATAACCTGTTGATCATCTTCAGACACTGGCATAACCCAGTGATCTTTTTTTCAGGCAACAACATGACCTGTTGACCTTTTGCAGACACCAACATAACCCGGTGATCGTTTCTTCTCTAGAAACTGGCATAACCCCAGTGATCTCTTTTCCCCAGGCAACAACATAACCTATTGACCTCTCCAGACACTGGCATAACCTGGTGATCTTCCTGACAACAAAATCGGACCTGTTGATTATCTTCAGACACTGGCATAACCCAGTGATCTCTTTTTTAGGCTACAACATGACATGTTGACCTTTCCAGACACCAGCATAACCTGGTGATCTTTTCTTCTTCAGAAATTGGCATAACCCAGTGATCTTTTTTCCCCAGGCAACAACATAGCCTGTTGACCTTCCCAGACACCGGCATAACTGGTGATCTCTTCTTGATGACAGCATAACTTGTCGATCTTTTCCAACATAGGGTCTCCAATCCCTAGTTGATTTCACCTTTTAGGCATAGGGTATCCACCCCTTAGTCTGCATTCACTCCGGGTACACAGTTCCAAGATTTTTATTGCTTTCAATAATAAAATAGCATAGATTTTATTACAATAACTCATGAAATTTTCCTAGTGAAAACTGGGGCAGAAAATTTCGTTCGTTTGTTTTGATTTTGTGCAGATTACATTTCTAGAACATTGGAACTCGAGACGACCAAAAGAAGAAGTTTCGATCCAAAATAAAAACAAAAAGAAGAAAGAGAAGATTGAATCCAAAAGTGCAAAAACGGGGAAGATGTGGACTATTCAGGACGAGATTGAAGTCATCTGTCCAGTATATCCTGCTTTGATCCGAGGAATGATAAGACAAAACCAGCATCTGCGATTAACAAGCACCAGGATCCAGGTCAGAGTCAGCAAAAGATCAAGACTCAAGACCAAGTCCTAGATAGGAATCTTGTAATTTAGCAGGTGATACGTTTTAGTTTGTCCTTCGTTTTGTACTTGGGTGTACTAAGGAGATCAGCAGCAGTAACAGCAGCAACCGCAGTGAAACCACAGTTACTCGGTAGTCCCAGCTACCAAAACTTTCAGAACTACACTGACCTGATTCCTTTATAGCCAAGGATACGTAGGCAACCTTGAAGCAGGGTTCGGTCAAACTTTTCAAAAATGCTTCACATGGAGTATGCAAATGGGTAAAAGTCGTTCATGACTGCTCACTTTGTCTTTGCCCGAAAACTCTTCGCGTTTCCGAGCAAAGAGGGGCAGCTGTGAGCATGTGATTTTTCACCTACTAAATACTCCTACAAAATTCGATAAATAAATTAATTTCATAGATTTTGGTTGAATTTCAGTGTTTATTTGTGAATTATTTACAGGGCATGGGCATAGTTCATATTTTAAAAATTTATAAAGTGATAAATAACAATAAAACATTTTAAAACTTTCATTATTTGACATAATTGGGTTTTTGATAATTAGTTGCATAATTTAATCACTTTTTCTAAGAAAATTACGAAATTGGTTCTTTAAATAATTATGGGTACTAAACTAATGGTTTTACTTTTAATTAACTCATTAATTAACATATAATTAAATGAAATTAGTTTAAGACTAATTAGTACATTATTGGAGTTTATTTAGGTGATTAATTAACCTAAGTATTAAAAAAGGGGACTAAAATCGGACCTGGGCCAGATTACCCAGGCCAAATCTGCCTCTACACTTACTCAGCCCAATGAATCCCTCAACCCGTCCAAACCCCTCTCCCTAAACGACCCTGTTTTGTTTAATGAAATGATCCCAACCGTTGATCTATTTTGATCTAACGGTTGGGAACTCAAGAGTCTTCTACTATTTAAGTGTCCTAAGCTACCCCCATACCCCCCATTTCACCCTAACCCTAACACCCTCACTCTCGCCTCTCGTCTCTCTCCCCAGACCCAAACCCTAGCCGCCCTAACTCCCCCACCGTGTACCACCACAGTCCACAACAGAGCTCCACCAATCGACCCCAAACTCCTACCCTACAACCTCCTTCATATCCTTGACCCCGTCCCACTATTAGTTTCCCCAAAAAATCACCCAGTTTTGAGTATTTCAAATCTAGGAACCTAGAAACCCTAAAGACCCGTCCTGGTAGACTTGAAGACTTTCAACGACTCTCGCTTACATGAGTCGATAGCCCATGTTGAGAGCTATCGATTCATGTGGGTTTGGGTTATATCCAAACCTCGCCGGAATCCGGCTAAACACCCCACTGGTACCCCCCTTTCTTTTATATCTTTTAATTAAAATCATGATTTCACTGTCCCTAGGGTTACTGTTCTAGGTTTAGATGTCTTCTCCTTCTTTCATTGTCTTACCTTCACCTATTCATGCATGTTCTTCTTAACTAATCCAAAACCCTGAACATATTTCATGTTGATTTGCTTAGTAACTATCCTAGGGTTTTATCACTGTTTCATATATGTGCTTGTTTCTTTTTTCCTTGATCCATTTTGGTTAATTGATTCTGTTTATTTAGTTCAATAGTATGTGTTCTGATTAATTGAACCATGTTTAGGCAGTCGAATAATTTAGTTTAGGTTTTAAGGTTAGTCTAAGTTTTAAATATGTCTTTGACAGTCATATATTTGTTCTCGATTAGATTCCTTTGAATATCATGAATGATCAACATGTTTCTTATAGGTTTATTTGTCTATTAATTTGTTTGATTGATTAGTCCGGGTTAATATGCATATAGGATGTCTAGAATTCTTTGATAGTTAGTTTTTCCTAACCTACTATTTTTATCAGTAAATTTTTACCCTAATGGGTTAGCCATTCCTATTAATCTTAAGCTTTGCTCATCGATTAGGTAAAAGTTAATATCTAGTTTAATGTTAGGATTACCTTCTAATTTCTCTTATTCTTTCTGTTTTAATCAAGATGTATTTTGACATAAATAACTGAGTGTGTAAGAAACAGTAAACCAAGGTAACTAATAAGTATATTTAGAAACTAACTCTAAGAACCTAATCAACTAACCCTTAATTAACTAAGTCCTAATCCTAGTTAAGAATAACTAACTAGTTTTAATTATTTAAAGTAAGTCTGAAGAGTTTAATCTAATTAATCTGAAGTGGTTAGTTAATCTGAATTAATTAGTTAACCCTTGATAAAAACAACAAAGGCCCGATTACTAATTAATTAGCTACTAGTTTATCTAAGTCTGAAAGTAATTACTTAATTAAGATGCTTAACTATAATTTATAAATAAGCCTACTTGTCCAAATTAAGTTAATCACAATTAAGTCTAAATCCAAAATAATTCACCTAAGCCTACTCTCAAGCTAATTCCAAATCAATTTCAGCTTCCTCAACCTAGTAACTAACTCAATTTGATATTGATTATTAATTAAAATCACTTTAGCTAATAACCTTAACCTTAGTTACCTAAAGGTTAATTCTAGGGAGTTTAAGGGGTAATATAGGGTTTTAGCTAAAGGAATCTTGGGTGTAACAACCCAAGAACCTTCCAGAATAAGGAAATCAGATTTGTTGGGGTTAAAAGGGTAATTTCAGGGGTTAGAATCTTCTAGAATAGGGCAGCTGTCCCAAAAGATAAGGGTGACAGCTGCATTTGTACTATTTCCAGCTTATTAGATAAGGAATATGCTAAGCATATCCTATCCCAAATATCCATATATATACACACACCTTTTACCACTAGGGGATCCTTTTTTTTTACAACTTTTGGGCTGCTGAAAAAATCTAAACACACAGAATATATTTACTGCTGCTCATAAACAAAATCTCAAAAATACCAGTAGAAAAACAAGGAAAAATCTGACTGCTTCCTTTTTTTTTTTAAAATCGACCAGTATAGTGTTTTGGTGCTCAGTTCCTGGTTCTTCTTTGGTATTTTGATTTCGTGAAAATATTAAGTACTCATACTCGAATTCTTGGGATCTCCTATTGGTGTCGTTTGGTCCTGTTTTGGGGTTTTGGCTGTTGTTGATCTGCTGCTTATTACTGCTAGTTTTTCTCCTTCTTTGTTGATTTTCACCTCTCCCTGGACCTTTATTTGGTCCATATCTCTTTTGCCCTTTTTCTCTTTGGAAAGGTATGTAACACCTTACTCTAGAAGTGAAACTTTTAAATCTGAAATTGTGTTCTATATTGTTATGAAAATTTATCTTGTTTGTTTGAATTTCTCTGACTGAATCTGCATGTAAATTTGAGGTTGAAATGTGTGTGGTTCTTGCTGAATTTGGGGTAAGTAATTTCAAATAAGGATTGTAATACAAAATGGTGAATTTATGTTTGATTAGCATAATTGGAGTTTAATCTTACCTTCATTATGGTCAGATTCATTCCATAAAATGCATAAACATGTTCTGTTCTTTTAGTATTATGTAGAGCATCATTAGAGTTGAATCTGACCCCTTTAATGGTCAGATTCATCCTATGGGATGCATAAAAAATTTGTTTACAATGTTGTCCGTGCATTAAAATCTTAAGACTTATAGTTTTAAAATTAATGACGAAATGCAGGTTTGAATCCTTAAGGTATTGCTGGCTTGCACACGAGCAGCAGCCTCTCAGTTTTCCTTTCTTATTTCATCATTTAGGAGTAGTATTTTATAGCAGAAGTTTGAAGTGTAATAGTATAGGTTTTATACGTTTTCTTTTCTCTTCAGTTGTAAACTGGACTTGACTATATTTAATTTTTATTCAGTGGCGTTTTCCTCTTACTTTGTAAAAATCTGGAAAGTAACTCATGATCAGCCCATTCATATCGGCATAACGAGTATTTCATTTATCCAAACTTAGTGAAATCTTGCACCACTGAAATGAGTTTCAAAATCGAACAAAAGGGATAGAGTTTTAATCTGAAAATTTTATACTGTTCATTTCTGTAATGAAAATAGCCTATATTCAATTCCATATACCTTAATATTTTTGCTGATTCGAAGCTCTTCAAAAAGGGTGATCAAATGACTATAATTCAGATGTCGTCATGTTAGTTTCTTTGTAAAAAACAATCGTTTTCAGCAAAATTTAAAGAAAGCTCTTCCTTTTAGATTCTTAAACTGTGTACAAATATACCGGATTATTAAATGGGCCAAATGGTAGCGGAATTACACCTACCTTTATGTGATATCATATCCGCAATTTGAGCTTACCTTATTCATTGCTATACAAACCGAAGTATGCTAGCATGTCTCCCCCCCTTAAATGTTTCTACTCGCTTTAATTCAAATATGTATCTCGAATAGCCATGATTAGGATTGGCCAAAGGGAGTAAAGTGACTATTGGGGCTAAAATATGGCCATTGCCCAAGCATCTTTGTCCTTTAGACTAAGCGAATTTAAGCTTAAACAATCTTCTACATATCCTTTAGGTTGAAAATACTCCTTTAGATTGAAATTTAGTAATTAATCAAGTGTTACTTCAAACAACCATAACCTACACTCGGGTGTGGAAATTCATGCCCTCGACCACAACTCCGAACAATAATAAAAATCATATGTTGTAAACGCAGGTGCATTTCATGTGGCGCATTTACAATATGTCCAAAAACGACAAGTGCACGTCATCATGACTTGTTTCAAGATAAATTCATAAATATGAAAAGTGACTAAAAATTAAAAAGACTAAACGCAAAATAGGCTAAAACACGTAAATAACCAGATAATATAGGCCAAATATTAATAGTTAAGTGACCGTGCTGGAACTACGGAACTCGGGAATGCCGAACACATTCTCCCGGGTTAACAGAATGACTGTTCTGGTCGCAAACATTTTAAACAGAGTCAAAATTTCCTCGGTTTGGGATTTCAGTAAATAAATGGTGTCCCAGAACACCGTAAAAATCCGGGTGGCGACACTGAAACCAATAAATAATCCCAAAATCGAATAGTGTCACTTTAATTGGAAAAACTCCCTTATTACCCATTCATTAATCAGGGGTAGTGGAAAAAGGAGGCGTGACAAATCCAAAAGTAGGAAATCCTACATTTAGGAAAGTAAAGATGAAACTAGAAATTTGGAAATTCAATCATGCCAAGAACAATTCATACTCCGCGAATATAAGGATCCAAGATTCCAAAAAGGCAAAATTTTCAACAAATAAGTCCGAGCACGCACTCGTCACCTCGCGTACTCGGACTACAACCAATATAGAAGACTCAAATCCTAAGGGGAAATTTCCCTACACAAGGTTAGGCAAGATACTTACCTCAACCGCTCAAATCAAACTTGAAATCACGTTCTTGCCACGAGTATTCGACTCCAAATGGCCCAAATCTAATTAAATCAATAGCATCGGGTAAATAATACTACAAGCAACTAGTTTAACTAATAAATTCGAAACTAAGATGCGAAATTAGGAAAATTTCCCAAAAAGTCCCCCGGACCCACGTCTCGGAAACGAGTGAATGTTACAATTTTAGAACACACATTCACTCACGAACTCACTCAAACAAGAATCATCGAAAACTGACGTCAAAATCTCATTCAAATCTTGGATTTCTATTTGGGGAACCTTCCTCCCATTTTCATGATTTTTCACCCAAATTCATTGATTATATTGAAGAAATTGATATAGATTAATGATATACAAGTGAAATAAGGTTAGGAATTGCAACCTATGAGTCTTCTCCTCAAAACCCACTCAAAATCGTCAAATCCCGAGCTCCAAATCGATTTTAGAAGTTATGAAATCAAACCCTCGATTTATCTTATTTCTGCCCAGCGCTGCTCGCACCTGCGCTTCCAGGACCTCACCTGCGGTCCCGCTTCTGCGGCCTGGGCTCCGCATCTGCAGAAATCACTAATCCCCTCAAACTCCGTATCAGCGGCACTTTCCTCGTGGATGCGGCTCCGCTTCAGCGGTCCATGAGACGCACCTGTGACCACTGACCCTTAAGCCTAAAACCGCACCTGCGACTCCTCCCCTCACTTCTGTGGAACCGCACCTGCGATCCCACATCCGCAAGTGCGTAAATGGGAAGTTCAGCAACACCAGCAATAGCTTAAGCCCAAAATTCTTCCCGTTGAGCATCCGAAACACACCCAAGGCCCCCGAGACCTCAACCAAAACCACCAATCAGTCCTATTACCTTATCCCAACTTAGTTGAGCCTTCAAAACACATCACATAACATCAAAATCGCCAATTATACATAGAATCAAGCCTAAGAACTTATGAAATTTCCAACATCTACAACCGATGTCGAAACACGTCAAAACTAGTCCGATTGACCTCAAATTTTACACACAGGTCATAAATGTCACTATGGGCCTACAACCACTCTCGGAATTCCATTTCGAGCCCGATATCAAAATTTCACCTATCGGCCGAAATCACCGAAATTCTAACTTTCGCCAATTCAAGCCTAAATCTACTACATGCCTCGAAAACACAATCCAGACACGCTCCTAACCCCAAAATCACCCAACGCAGCTAACGGAGTCTACGAAATTCCATTCCGGATCCGTCTTCACACAGTTCCAACTACGGTCCAATTTCTAAAGCTTAAACTCATATATAGGGACTATGTGCTCCGAATTTTGTAACTAATCATTCCGACAAGTCCCATAAGCATATATAAAAGTGGGGAAAGTAGTTATTAGGGGACCGGGGTGCTAACTCTCAAAACGATCGACCTGGTCATTACATTCTCCCCCTCTTAAGAAAATCGTTCGTCCTCGAACGTGCCAAGATTCAGCTCAAACTCATCCAATTACTGATTGCACACTTCCAACACACACCCGCGGGTGATCCCACTACATCGTAACTTACATAAGCCTGATGACACCATCACAAATGCAATTTAGCCTTTCTATCACCATCGAGAAGCCTCATATCTCAATTTCTCACCTTCTACTCATCTCCAACAGACCCGATTCTAAGTCCATATCCGGTATCAGTCCTAACCAGCTATAACAAATCATGCCTACACCCACAAGGTACGACCACAAAACATAACATACCACACATAGGCCCTTAATAACACTTTTGATCACAATAGCTGCCCGAAATCAACTTAGCACCGACAATTAGCCTCATATCCGATAGAACTTTGTTTCATACCTCCATCACACTGGTAATAATGCAAGAAACACGAGGACCTCATACTTGACACCTGAACCAGCCAGCCACAACTAATACCACCGGGCACTCACCCCGTAAGCTAAAACTCAAGGAGCACAGAACGAAAATGACTGAATATGAAAACAGGAACACATAAGGAAACTATCAAACAAGCCCGACAGACACAACTATTTATCAATGCTAACCTACAAAACAATATAACAAGGAAAGAATTAAATCACATGAACAAATCACAAGGATCCCATCCTGGTATGACTTCCACCTTGGTGCTCAGCCCGGTTCGAACACATCGAATCATGAAGGATCACGAGGGTCTCTCCCTCAACTCTACATCACAAATAGGATCACTAATTGAAACTTTTCACTAGATCGCTTCCTTCAAAAAAATTACAACACGTGCTGGCCCCCATACCGGTGGAGCATAAGAATCACAACTCGTAACCACTGTACTCAGGAATCACATCAAGCCTACCGTACTGGACAATAGGAATTTACTACTAGTCCCATATCTCTCAATAAGGAATAGAAACATACGCTAGACACGGGATACCACTCACAGAATTCTCCCAACAGAAGCAAACACGAAGATAGAGTGCAAAGTATGAAATTTACTCATGAATGAAGCGACAAATAAGGGAACTCATCCCGACCAGCAGAGCTATAATGAAATACAAATGGTGGCCTTCTGTAACAAATCAAAACATACCGGTACGATAAAATCTGGCACAACAACCTCCAGCCTACTATATGAAACACATCAATGGAGCCTGGGACAATCTCTCACCCTGTGACTGGTATCTCCACACTCAAAACAACCTCTCTGCTGGCGTGGCTGTGGAAACTATGCGATACGAGTACTCTGAGACCCACGAGTACCTAAAACCCCATGCGAAGCTGGTAATGCAAACTGAACTGGCTGACCAAAAAACCTCTTCCGTGTTGCACCCTGCCTCCAAAATAAGAACCAACAGATCTCTCCGGTATACGAGGCCTCCTCGCCTCCCTGGACTCTCTCTCCTGATCTCGTATGTTCTCTCGCTCCCGGTCCCACATGCCCTCTAACCATCGAGCGATCCCTACCACCTGCTGAAATGAAACATACGACCCCAACTCTCGAGCCATGCTGAACCGAATATCATGCTTGAGCCCTTCAATGAATCTACGAAATCACCCTCTAATTGTAGAAACTAAGGAAGGTGCATGCCTGGCCAAATCACTGAATCTGATGGCATACTCTAATACTGACATAGTGCCCTGGCGCAACTGCTCAAGCTTCGCACGCCATGCATCTCGAAGGGACTGGGGTACAAACTCTCTCAAGAACATCTTTGAAAACTGACTCAATGTAAGTGAAGCTGACTCGGCCGGGCTACTCAACTCACATTCCCGCCACCACTGATAAGCCGCTCCCTGAAGCTGGAACGTAGTAAAAGCAACCCAATTTGTCTCAACAATATCCAAAGTGCGGAGGATGCTATGGCACTTCTCTAGAAAACCATGTGCACTCTCTGAAGCCAATCCGCTGAATTTAGGAGGGTTATATCTCTTGAACCTTGCAAATCTAAGCTGCTCTCCCTCAGATGTTGTTGCTCTGACCATGAGCTGAACTGGAACCATAGGCTGTGTCACTATGACACCTGGACCCTGACCAACGTGAACTCGCTGCTCTGGAGTGTGGACGCTTGGAGTCTGGGATCCTCCCTCGGTCGGTGAAGCAACTGGTGCAACCTGAAGTAACCCCACCTGAGCCAATGTACCAAACATGCTCAGGAACTGTGCTAAAGTCTCCTGAAGCCCGGGGGTAACAACAATCACCTCCGGTTCCTGCTCCCCAACTGGAACTGTTGGTGGCTCCTTAACAGCTGCTCTAGTAGGTGGTCTAACTACGATATGTGCTCCTCGTCGACCTTGGCCTCTGCCCCTAGCGACATCTGTCTCGGGGGTGACATCATCAGGAACCGCGGTTCGTGTCCTCACCATCTGTGAGAGAATAAAATGAAAAATTTCAAACTTCAAGGTCGATGAACTCGCACGATAGAATGAAAGAAATGTAATTTTTTTAATAGTTCAATAGCCTCTCTAAGATAAGTACAGACGTCTCCACACTGATCTGAAAGACTCTACTAGACTCTCTTATGACTCGTAACACCAATGAACCTAGAGCTCTGATACCAACTTTTCAAGACCCAAATTTCCCCTCTGTTGGGTATCGTGATGGCACCTAGTCTTAAGGACTAGGTAAGCCTACTTTCATGGAATAGCAACAATAATAAATAAAATCTAATATTTTTATAAAATAAATAATTCCTTATACACTGCATATTTCCAAAAATCTGATAGTACAAGTTATAAGCTCTATAAAGAGTTTTACTACAACTTCTAAATACAACTATTAGGGGGTAAGTGAAAACAGTGTAAATACAAAATAGGAAGGTGACTCCAAAGCCTGCGAACGCAGCAGCAGGTTACCTTGAGTCTCCTCAGCAAGAGTCCGCACAGCTACTAACAATCAATACCTAGATCAGCACAAAAAATGTGCAGAAGTGTAGAATGAGCACACCACATCGGTGCCCAGTAAGTATCAAGACTAACCTCAGTGAAGTAGTGACGAGGAATAGTCAAGACACCCACTGGTCTAATAAATCAACAGGCATAAATATAGGAATGACAGGGGCATGACACTTATCTAATGACTACACAACATAGTTAACAGCATAACAACTGCAATGCGGAAGGAAATACAGGAATTAACGATGGAACATAATAAAAATACACAGAAGAATGGAAAAGAAAACAGCCCATGTCCGGAAATCACAACACAATAAGGACAAGTAGTAACTCAACACTGCATTAGTCTCCACACAAGGCCTTGGCCTCAAATACCATTAAAATGGTCAAATCTTCGAGTGTAAACTTTCACCCGCAATTTTCTATATTGAAAACTTTAAGGTAAGATCCTTTTTAAAGGGAAATTTTTTGAACTATAATTTTCCCAACAGATATCTCTCAGACATAATTTTCTTCAAGATCAAATCTTTCAAATATATTTTTCCAAAGAAAGTTTCCTTAAAACATAGTTACCGAGGGTTTTAAGGAAATTTGGGAGAGGGTTCAGAACTTCACTAAAGTTACCGAGGCCCCACCTTCTAGATTTTCTGGATATGGTGTTACTTATAACTGGACAAAAATGAGCATATTTTGGGAGTTGCCATATTGGAAGGATAATCTTCTCCGATACAATCTTGATGTCATGCATATTGAGAAGAACTATTTTGATAATTTGTTCAACACAATTATGGATGATAAGAATAAGATAAAAAATAACCCGAAGACTAGACTGGACTTACAAGAATATTGCAGGCGACCTGAATTACATTTGCAATATGAGAACAATGGTAAGGTGTTCAAGCCCAAGGACAACTACACATTCACTTTGGAACAAAGACGACAGATTTGTGAGTAGGTTACAAACCTAAAGATGCCCGAGGGCTATGCTTTGAATCTTGGAAAATGTGTCGATATGGTTGAAAGAAAGCTGACTCATATGAAAAGTCATGAATGTCATATCTTCATGGAAACCTTAATCCCTATTGCATTTTGTGGTTTGCCTGAAAATATATGGATACCCATCACAGAGATAAGTTTATTCTTCAAAGACTTATGTTCTACCACATTAAGGGAAGAAAACCTATTTCAAATGAATAGGAACATTTTTGTAATCAGTAATAAGATGGAAAGGATTTTTCCATGTGATTTCTTTGATGTGATGGAACACCTTCTAATTCATCTTATACACGAGGCGCGACTTGAAGGGCCAGTTCAATGCAGGTGGATGTATCCATTTGAGAGGTAATGATCAAACCTTGATTTATTCTTGTAATTTTCTTTAACGTTATCGTCTATTATGACAATGTGTAGGACCATCGGCAAGTGTAAACGTTTTGTTCAGAGGAATAGGATTGAAGGATCTATATGCGAAGCCTATCTTGCAAAGGAAACTGCCCATTTTATTGTTCTTACTACTTCGACAGTCATGTGCCATGTGCTATAAATAGGCCCAATCGACACAATGTCGTGATTGATATTGATCCATTATATCCACCAATGTCCATATTCAATCAACCAGGCTGAGGTTCTAAAGATCGAACAAAAAGTTGCCTAAGCAGTATGGAGTACAAATCAGCTTCAAATCATATGTTGCTAAATTGTTCGGAAGTTCAACCCTTTCTTAAGTAAGTGTTACGTAAGATTAATTTACATGGACTACTATTTAATTTGGTTGATGCAACTAACTAATAATTTTCAATGTGTTGCTCAGTGACTTCGTGAGTCAATTTGGCCATGATGTTGTATATTCTACACTTGAGGCATGGTTTAAAGAGTGTGTAAGTGCATCTTAATACTTTCTCACATGTGAATATACATAATTTGTCACTTGTGAATAAACTTGATCACTTGTGATTTGTTTAACACTACATGTAGGTCAATAATCCAAACAACGATGTTAATCAATTTTTGAAAGACATATCCTGGGGACCTGCACCTACGGTTACAACTATGTCTAAGTATTGTGTGAATGGTTACAAATTTCACACCGAGGAATGCTCTAAGTATAAAAAAAGAAATAATAGTGGGGTGTGTGTTAAAGGTGGTGAAGGCAACCAGGATGGGAAAAATGATTACTATGGTGTGATCAAAGAGATTCTAGAATTTTCATATTCAGGTTGGCCAAATAAGAAGATCATACTTTTCCTATGCAATTGGTTTGACCCAACACCTAGAAGCGGTACAAATGACACTCACAGTACAACATAATTGAGGTTAATAAAAAGAGGGAGTATGATCGTTATGATCCTCTTATAATTGCAGAAAAAGTTAGGCACGTGTATTATGCTCCATATCAATGGCGGAGGGATAAGGCTGATTGGTTGGTTGTAATCAAAACTAAGCCTGTTGGTAGGGTGGAAGTTGAGAATGTGCTAGATGTTGCTACCAAAATGATACCTCAAGTGTTAACCAAATGGTGGGTGATTAGTTAGAAAATGACTTGGAACATCCTCAACGCATATTAAAAGAAGTTGATATGGAGGAAATAACAATCATAGAGAATGATGATGAAGAATCAGCTAATGAAAATGAAATAAGTGAAGAGGAAGAATTTTCAGACGAGGAAGGATACTTCACAGACGAATAGCATGTTAGTTTTTTCAAGCGCTCTCAACTTATATAGATTTATATTCTCAATTCTAACATTTTCTTTAATTTATGCAGATGACCAGTAAGGGTCGAGTTAGGTATAGGAAGGATAAAAGGCATATTGATCATGATGATTGTGCTACACCCTCGCTTCCTTCCACTCCACACTTGCATCCCTCCAATGCTGATGGCCGACAACAATATTCTAGGCACACATCTATTCCACCACATCCATCTACTCATTAGACTACCTATCATTCGTCCTCCTAGCAGTATTTTTACCATTCTCCTACACAGTGCTATATCCCGCTTCCTCCACATGATCCTATATGTAGCTATATCACAGGGCCATCTAGTGATACGCTCGTCATCTGATCCATTTGCTTCATCACCACCTGAATCGCATCCATCTAGATTTCATCCGCCCCAGATCGCAGCAGGGGTCTAGATCGCTTCAAGGGTGTGGATCCCAGCCATCTTCATCAGCGATCCCGTCTCCCTCTCCATGGAGTTCGTCTCCTAGAATTTCTAGACTTCGCCTTTGGGATAGTAGCGCTGAGCCAGATTCCTCCCCTTTTGTGTATGCTTCAGATTCATCGGAGGAAGATGATCCAGAGGAAATGTGGTATCGTTATCATAGGATGATCATCAGGCCTGAGGGCAATGGGTAAGATGTATTTATTACTTTTTTATTTTTGCTGAATTATAATTGTTATTCTTGTTTATTTAATGTAATTTATATGTTGCAGGTTCATACCTAATCATCGGACTACAAAGATAATCACTGAAACTCTTGGCCGGTTGTATAATGCACCCTATGCGACTTGGAATGACTTTCCACCGGAGCTCATGCAACAAATTTTCAACCAATTTAAGGTTTTAATACAATTTTTATCTATTTAAACATTATTTTAACAATATTTTCATCTAATGTTACACATTTTTACAAATTTTGAGTTCAAATACCGTAAGAGACTATCGATTGCTTCTATTCTGATCGGAAGAAGAGCAAGAAGCCTTCATGGGTTCTACCTCACATATGGGAGTGTTTGCTGAGGAAGTGGGCCACCGAGAAGTTAGAGAAGAATATTGAACAGGGAAAGAAGGCCCAAGCATCTGAGAAGGGTGGCTCCTTTCACTGTGTGGGCACAAGGAGCATGGGGACTGCGAGGATACTACTGGTAATTCCTATAAATATTTAATTCTATTTTTATCGAACTATATTTATATATTTTAATTTAGTTAACATGTTTTATTATATTTGTAGGAAAAAAATATGGGAGGAAGATGACTCATGATGAGTTCTTCATGGAGACTCACATCGGAAGAAGAAGGCACCGACATATCCAACTAGATGGGTCGAGGACTGGGCGGAGACTGCATATGTAAGTTTCATAACTACTATAACTTGAAATTAATGTTTATAATATTATATGGTTAATAATTTTCTATCTTCTAAATAAAGGGCCGCTACAAGATTAATGTGGAGGAGTACACTCAGAGCTTTCCACCGAATGAGGAAGGCGAGCGACCACCCCTTTCAGATGAAGAAGCGTAGAGGATATGGTTGTATGTTTTCGGTGGTCCTAATAAGGGGACAACATACAGCCTTCTAGAGAGATCATTTCAGCGTTACAGGGCTGGATTGCAAGGTATAGGGACTTCTGCCCAAGGTGAGGCAATTGATAGGTCAACTATCTCGTCTATGGAGAAGAAGATCGCAAAGCTGATAACAAAGATTGAAGAGACAAAGGCTAGAGAACAAAAGAAAGATGAACTATTTGGTACCCTTCAAGTTCAGCTAGAAAAGAGGGACCAACAATTTAATCTCCTTCAGGGTCAGCTGGCTAATCTTCTTGCTAATGGTGTTTTCCCCATTCCCCGGTCTCGTGAGCCTTCCCCATATGCTAATCCTTCTCGTCATGATCCTTCGAACCATGCCGACGATGAAGCTTCTAATAGTGAAGATGGAGATGATGCAATAAAAAACACTCATTGAATGGTGTGCATTGCTAAACAAAGTCTTAAACTTGTGAATATTTAGTTGGGAATGGTTTTGAATGATGATTGTATTATTGATATTGTTTTGTCATTGAACATTTGTATAGTTGATGTTGTGGTTAGCGTTGCTGTTGTTATTAGCGTTGTTGTTGTGGTTGTGGTTGTTATTAGCATTGTTGCTGGTTAATTATTATTGTTGGTTAATTTTTGTTGTTGTTGTGGTTGTTGTTGTTGGTATATTGTTGTTGTTGATTCATTGTTGTTGTTGTTATTGCTGATGTAGTTGTTGTTGTAGTTGTTGGTTAATTATGGTTGAATGGCAGCAATGTAATGCTGCCATTATACGATGGGTATTGGTTGTAATTGGCAGGTGGTGTAGCTTAAAAGCAAGCATATTATGCCCGATTTTTACCTAGAAAATCGACCGAAGTCGGTCGGAAATCTCATGTTTTTTCCCAGAAATTTAAAATTTCCGACCGAGTTCAGTAGGAAATTTCAATATGAAATTTGCAGAATCTTGAAATTTTCGACCGAAGTTGCTCGGAAATTACTTTTTAAATTTATTTATTGTTTAGTATACCGACTGATTTCGGTCAGTTTATTGCAATCTACAAAGAATTATAAAATTATTATATATTTAAAATTCCAATGTCAGTCGCTATTTGAAAATTTTTAAAAAAAAATTAATTCTGACCAAATTCGGTCAGTATATTCATCTTTGTTGTCAGTCAACGCGTTGAAATAACCGACTGACTTCGGTCGAAAAATTGTGATCGCCTTTGGTCGCAATACCTTAGCGACCACTATTTTTTTGACTAATTAAAAGCGGTCAAAAATCGGTCGGAATTTGAGGAATACATAATTTCAGTTAAAAAGAATGCAAAACAGTAAATTACTTGTTTGAAAACAATTAAATAGATACATGTTATTAAGGACCAACTCAGGTACGTTGCGAATGCTTAGAATTCCAAACAGTTAATACTTACAATTCCGCAACAGGTACTCTAATTAAGGGTTTTCATGGTTCGGTTTAGGTCGATTTTTCCCTAAAAGGAAACGAAACCAAGTAAGTCGGTTTTTCAAATATTGGAACCAAACCAAACTAATTAAGTCGGATTTTTATCGATTCGACTTTGTCGATTTTTTCAATTATTTATTGATTTTTTTCTTAAATATGAGACATACAATACCAAACGCATATTCCGGCGACTACATTTTCAACGTAACACTATCAAATCAATTGCTTTTTGAGAAACCTATCATTTATCGAGATATATAGATGATAATTGAATCTTGATGAATGATTTAAGTATTCAGTTAAAAATCGATTATTTTTAACATGAAATTAATTCTTGTACTTAGCAAAAGAAAACTACCAATCAAAGTAGAATATAAAGGCAAAGAATTAGATTATTATAATAACAAAGAACTAAACTAAAAATACAAATGACTAATACGTACCATAAAATTTTAGAAATTATATATATATATATATATAT